>JANHGB010044771.1:0-42822 GCA_026283785.1 Coracopsis vasa
CAAGACACTGTTACAATAAAGTTCAGCTAATCCTGGAAACAGGATAATTAAAAAAAAAAAAAAAAGTAATCCAGGGGAAAATATGATAGAGTAGGGAAATAGAGGAGAGAAATCAAAACTAGGTATGAATTCTGAGGACAGGATAAACACCAGGCTGCTACTAGAGATAAGGGAACAAAGCACAGCCTGAAATGAAGATGGAATGGACAGATGTGCCAAAAGCTGGATAAGTGCACAGAGACTAGATAAAGTAACAGTGTATGAAGGTATTTATTTAGCAGTCTTCTCCAGTATTCAGTCAGTAGTCAGCTAGTCCTTAGACTTGGAGTTTCTCTGGTTGACAGAAAGTTAAAAAGAAAATTATGAAAGGTGTTGAAATCTGTTGTGTAAGCTTTAACATACAGAGGTAATTTAGTCCTGAAAATTTATGTTGCATTACATTTTTGCCTTTTTTTTTTTTTTTTTTTTTTTTGACAGGGATTCTTTTCCATTTGATCAACAATTTAACATTTTGATGAGGTTTATTGTAGATCAGACCCAAACACCAAACCTGAAGGTCAGTATCAAAAGCCTTTTCAATAAAGCATCAAGAAGGTTGTCTAAGCTTGCCATGTCAGGCATATTATAAAGCATGGAACTCATGTTAAGATGACTAATTGTAAGTACCTGAATGATACAGAAATTATATTGGTACTTAACTCATTCTCCATTTTAATAAATCTAAATATCTTTAAAATAGGACCCTGTAAGAGTTGGGCTTCAAGCACACTGGGACATATTAAAGTTTGGATATAGAAAATTCCTCTTCACTCTGGTCTTGGTAGGAATAAAACCTGGTTGTGCAGGACAGAAGGACCAGATTGTCTGAACAGCTGAGGCACACCTTAGCAAGTGCTTGATGCAGAGATCAGACATAACGCTTGCAGGGTTTGGAGGAAAAAAAAATCAGAGCTTTCTGTTACTGAATCCTCCCAAAGGGATATTGTTTTGCAGACTGCTTTTCAGGAAGTTGCTGTTTCAGAACTACAGGAAGACTATAAACTCTGGAAATCACACACATTTATCTTCCAAAGACAGGAATGTACAGGATACCAAGTGACTCCTGTTCCTTAATCTCAGAAATTTTGGATCTTTTGGGACTCTGTCAGGTATTTGGTTAAGACCAAAAGCTGTGGTTTGGCATCTGGAACAGTAATCACTGGTGAAACCAGCATGGTAGGGTACTGATTTGCTTACACAAACACGCAACTAGACATACGTATTTCAAGCCAGTTCTTGTATACCATTCCAGGCTCTTACTACACAGAATTTATCCTGTGTAGAAAATTGCTTTTCATTTTTGAAACACACGACACAAAGACATGTCACAGGGATATTTTGATTTTTCCTCATGACATAAGTCTTGTCAATCTGTAGTAGTATCTGTTTATTGTGGGATAAATCCATCTTTGCCAGCTTCTGAACCTAACAAATCCCTTTTCACTTCTCAGGTGAAAGTTGCTATCCTGAAGTATATTGAGTCCTTGGCAAGACAGATGGATCCAACAGACTTTGTGAACTCTAGTGAGACAAGACTTGCTGTATCTAGAATTATAACTTGGACAACAGAACCAAAGAGCTCAGATGTGAGAAAGGTAAGCCAGGGTTATGAAGTATTCGCAGTAATTATTGTTGTTCAAAGAAAAAAAAAGTAAGACAAAGAAAAGGAAAATAAAAAAAAAAAACAATAAAAAATGGTTATAAAGGTAATGAAAAATTCAGTTACTAGATTCTGTTCTTAAGAAATTGATTTTACATACCTTACTGTCCAAAACAAATTGCCAATTCATTAAAACACATTTCTGAAGCATGACTTTGTGTATTTTTTTCTAGTAGGTACTTAGTTGTGTGACTTTACTAATATTGTGCAAAAAGAGGTAACAGTTTGAAAATGTACTTTTTCTTGCGTGTTCTGGAAATATCTCTAGGTTTTTGTTAATTTAGGTGAAGGCTCTGTGCTTTGTAGACTGAATGAAATCTAGCACAACTTCTGTGTTGTTATATTGTTGAAAGAAAGTAAACAAATCAGTAAGCTGCCAGGGACTCTCAACTCTTTTAAGAGCTGTGTGTTTATCTCAACCTGGAAAAAATTGACACATTTAGGTCAGGCCTGGGTTATACAGTTGTGTTGTTCTTTATCTTGCTCTAGATGCAAGCGTCAGGCAAGCTAAAATGGGACAGATGGTGATACTCATCTTTCCCAAGAGAAAAGTGAGACTTAGTTTTATAACTGTGGCATCTGTAACACAATTTAAAACTGCCTTCTCTTCTCAGCCCAGATGTAGGAATAGATTCTGGTAAGAGTTAAAGGCTTTGAGATGTACTTGAATTTAAAAAAAAACAGAAAAACACCCAAAAACCCCTAAACAAACATTTAAGCATTTCAGAATGTAAAAATTGTCTGCATTTTTTTCACTCTACATGCACTTAAAATGTTGAATTAATAGTAGAATGACAGATTATTTTATGACTTGGGAAATAAGAAATTTAGTGATTATTTAATTTCCAATGAAAAGATCACTAGGGATCAAAGGTGCTGCAACTGCAGCATTATCTGATAGCTGACACAAAGCTTCAAAGAAGCTTTTTGGGTTCGTGGTGCTTTCTCACAGCTGATTGGTTATAGAGAAAAATGTCTCATGCTCTTCTATGAAGATTTTCTGCAGGGATTATTCACACCAATGTGACTGAAATTTGCTTCTGCAAGATAGTCAGCCTCAGAAAAAAAAAGGTTTCTTTAAATCCTGGACTTAGATCTGGAATATGCCTTTCCATTTTGATGCCTCCATGAACAAAGCCAGAAAGAATTAAACAGGCAAAGAAGCCGCTTCTCTATTACAGCTCAAGTAAACCTCAAGCAGTTTACTGTGCTCATGGTCTGCGAGAGGGAGTTGTAATTAATTTAAGTAGAATTGTGCATTGAAAAGCAAAATCTCTGCCTATTGCTCAGCAGAAGAAATCTTCCACCATTAGGGGTCGTCATTGCTGCATGCAAAATTGAGTGTAGAGTATCTGCAGAGCTGAAAAAATTGGCTGTGAAAAAATGCACTGTGGGGTGTGGGGAACGCGTGTTCACAGCAGGGTGTCCATCCTTCTATCTCTTTCAAAGACTTGCAGAGCTCTGGCAAAACTTCCACGAAACTCTACCTGAGCAGTACCCAAGCAAGTGCCTTGGGCTGACAAGAGATCACTGAATCTAAATTCTACTTATTGAACCTGCATGTGACTTGGATTTGCCTCTGATGCCTGTAGCTTTCAAATAAATTATTACAGTTAAGCCAACTTAGGCTACTGAGAGTGAATGCCCAAGTGATCCTTATTTTATCACGCCATTGCTGTACTATGATTTTATTAAGAACATAGTACAAACCACAGGCTTTAGAAGAAACACTGCAGAAAAGGATTTATAAGCAATCATTGGCCATTATCTCTGTCAGGACTTCAGTTAACAGACTAATAAATTCTTTATATAGTAGCGACCTGGATTATCAAGGGCCAGCTGAGGCAGGTGAAATCTTCTGAAGTTTAAGCATAAGTTCATTTAAGCATCAAAAGATTCTGCCCTCATGGAAGGTATTATGGCAGTGTTCAAGATCTGTGATTTTTCTAAGAGCAAAGTAAACCATGCATTGTAAATGTTGTCACAACGTAAAAATGGAGATGGCAGTTGAGGTTAAAGGGGAGAGGGAGAAGAATCAGTTCGGTCTTCAAATGATCAAAGTAGTACAACAGGCCTGTAAAAAGTGTAAAATAAGGTAATTTTTTAATGGAATCTGTATCTGAGACCACCAGTGCAATCAACTCAGCTTCTGAAAGCTGACAAAAGCACATTTTATTTTTGGTACTGAGGAATCATTGCAGGTGTAGTCTGGCCCACGTTTACTTCTCCAGCTGGCATGGTGTGACAGTGATGCTGGTGCGACAGTGATGCTGGTACTCAACTACTTGCAGAGGCAGGGACTCTTTCCCCCAAGAAATGTAGTCCTGCAGCTAATGTGGTTCTCACCCAGATTTGAGTTACTGAATGCTATCTTTAATCTAGCATTCAGTAACTCATTTAATGTAAGTAGCATCTCTGTGTGTGATGGTCATGCTGTTCTGTCTGTATTTTACCTTTGAGGAGATGCAGGTAAATCAAGCTTTCTCATGCTGATGGTGAAGTATATAAGTGACCTCTGCCAGTGGGGAAAGCATGTGGCTGCTGCATAGCAATTAGTCAGTCTGATCCTATGGTAGCAATCAAGGGATCTTTTCAAGAAATGGATTATATTTTCAGTCAATAGCAAAATTATCTTTTTATTAGTGATCATCTGTTCATTACTACTCTTCACTATGTGTGACGGTCATGAGGGGCCCAGACCCATAGTGTTAAGGAACTGGAGAGAAATAGAACAAAAAGTGGCATTTAGTCCCAGAACTTTTTTCAAGCTGAGTGATACAGCTTTATTAATAAACCTTGCATATACTTTTGATGAGTACTTAAGCACACTTAACATGACACCTAACTTGATCATGGTTTATAGCTACTGCAATCAGAAAGAAACTTAGTCAAAGGAAATGCTGTTGTGCATGAAACAGTTTATGTTCTTGTATAGAATGACATCTGTAGCTAAACATAAGCTCTCTTATCACAAAAACATGACGTACATGAGGAACATGCAGTTGATATTACAGTGTCACTGACAAAATGTGATTCCTTCTCGAGGCAGAAACCATTTAAGCTTCTGATAGTAGCCATGAACTATGTACAGTCAAAATTACTGTCAAGCTTTATATTTAAAATAAGGTGATCTGCAGGGTGTTGTGGGTAAATATTTGTCTTGTTTTAAAGATTGTTAATACTTATTGGGTGTTTACCCTGCATGCAAATGAAGATTTACTTCCTGCAAGCAGTGCTAGAAGAGAGGTGAAAGACATTTGTCCTACATGCTGAACAAAAGCCATTGGGTAGGCACAGGTCATAGCACTGCATGGTGACCTGGGTGGGACATGGTGCCAAGTGCAAAGACAGCACCTGGTAGTAATTTCCGCACATATGGATGGCTCGATGCTTTTTGCCCAAGCAGAACATATCAATGGGTAGGGCACAAATCAGGATTTCGGATAACTGAGTTCTGATTTTGAGTGCAGTAGCATCTAACCTTGTGCAGTGTACTCAGGTTTCCTCTGCCTTGGTTTATTTCTCTCTGTAACAGGGTAATCAGTCTGATTTTTCCCTGGAAAATGGTTGATTTGATGAAATCATTTTACAAAAGCCAGTTAGTTACTGAAAAGTAATTCAGTGACAATGTAAATACTGTGATGACTGGTCTGAGGACAGTAGGTCAGTAACTTCACCATGCTATCACTCATATTGCCAACAAAATTATTGTGCAATCCTTACGTAGGTAAAGTGCTTATTGAATTTGGATGACAGACTTGGACTCTGTGTGGGAAAATACTTTGGTCTTGGAAAAGAGCCATCAGTTTGAGAATGGAAATTAGAATGAGGCTTCTGATTTGGCTCTGGTCAAAGCCTCCTGTCCAAGGCTCAGGTGAATGGAAACTTTTATTAAACATGAGTACTCAGCATTTGAGGGGGTGGAATCGTCTGCGAGGGCACACAGGATCTTAACATTTAGGAGCAGCTTGTACAAGCTGAAGGGGAACAAGGCCTCCTGAGCTGAAGGGCCAGTGACATTGCCTATTATCCTGTTAATCAGCCAAGCCCTGATCTTAACGATAAATAACAAGATCTGTATTGCCTGATTGTCATCTGGACTGCTAATCTCAGGGAAGAAGAAATTTTTCCTTTGTGCCAGATATCCTGACTGTCTTCTCTGTCAATGAAATATTCCTACAGTATTATCTTACAAACCACATTATGGGCAGCCTTGTGTCATGTGTACATTTTGTTCTGCCTTCCACTTATGTAACTGGGAAAATTTTTTCTTTCAACTGTCCCACTCATTACTGAATTTGGTCGAGCTGCCCTTGAGTACAGACAGTGGATGGGACTTGATAAGAAACTAGAACCATTGCATTGAATCAAAACGCCCAGAAGAGTGCTTATTTTGCTGTCATTTGCATGAAGTTCCCCTCAGAATTCCTAGGGCTAGGGCCCTTTCTGGATTGCCACCACTGGTTTGCAGGTGAAGTCTAGTGGTATCCAAATAAAAAAAGTTTTGGATCAGATTTTTTCCAAAACCTGATTGAGAAACTGATTCTGAATTACACAAGAAGATGAGGAAGAAAGAGATGAGAGAGAAAGCTGTAGGTCAGCAATTCTTCATGTGCTCAGACAGCCAACTAAGATGTATTTGCTACTTTAATTAGTAGTCCTAGACATCATTTACTGAAAATATTGATGATGTCACTTTTATAAGGAAATTGGATCTATCAATAAAGCCCAGAGCAAGTTCAGGTAAAATATTGCTGTGATGTCTGTAGGGAGGGGCAGTGATAGACAGGAAAGCAAACACTTCAGAAGAAATGAAATTGGGCTCCTTTGCAGTGTGATGCCATGAGACCTCTAAAATCTCTCCTGGAGTTTTAATTTCCTGTCTAGCATCAGGCTGATTTGAGCAACTCTGGGACAGACGCTTCACTGTAAAAGCACTCCCAAAGACTCTTAGTGAGCTGAATGGCATTGTTCGTCTTCACTGGTGTTGGATAATAAACACTGTTGGTCACAGCCTGTTACAGTAGCAGTGGCAAAAAGGATGTTTGCAGAAATGCTTTTGAATGGCAAATTGCTTTAATCTTCCCCAGCTGCAGGCCTTTGCCTTTCTGGCTCAGAGGTTTCTCTAGCACTCTTGCAATATTCCTACACCAGGTTTGTGTTTCATGGACTCCACGAAGAGCTAAGCTACCAGAGAGCCAGGCCTTAGGATTTCAATTTCAGGCTTATGGAATCTTAAATAACACTATGTCTTGTATGACCTTGTATGAGGTCAGCCTTTTAGCCAAAGAATATTCTTAAGTAAGTCAAACTCAGACTAAATGCACAGAGGAACTCCTTTAAACATAGTGTTAGGAAAAATAATGTAACAGATCAAAAATGGCATCTGGTAGACTTCACTGTTTACTTGATGTAATTCTATTAGAACAAAAAGGATCTCTCTGTCCTAGCTGTGTTTCCAAAATAGTAGCCATCATTTTGTTTGTTTTGAAGTTGATGCTACAGAGCTATGAGAGCCCAAATGTTTTTAGTGTATGCAGTGTGAGGAAATGGCTTTTACCCAGTGTTAGCAGCCAGAAAACCATCATGGTGCTGGGCTAGATTTCCTTAAAATTAATCTTTGCTTTATACAGCCTTTTAGTATCCTTTGCATTGAAAGCAGCTTGTAATATAAGTACATTTTCTCGGTTTACTTGAAATGGTAAAAGCTAGTGCAATATAATATGAGATAAGGAATTGCTCCACAGAATGTGTATACTCATATTATGTGACTGTGTGTAATATGTTTGTGTGTACGTGCCATTTATATACACACACCCCTACAGAAGTGATATATCTATCAAGATTAGAGGTAATACTTACATAATGCATTGTGAAGCCCTCCAGTAAATAGACCGTAGGCTGTTTTCTCTGGACTATGATGGATAAGTCTGCCATACTTTAACATTTTGAAACTCCAAATTAAAGTGCATGTTTTCATAACAGTCTTACTTCAGTAGCTTTTCTTCCTTCTTAGCTCATACGTTGGAACCTCACCCTTAGAATTCAGACTTATATTATGCTAGGTTTATAATAAAAGTTTCTCAGTTGTTAATGAAATGTAACCTTTTTTCTAGTACTTAAACCTGGTTTTGCAACAAACGCTGTTTTGTAAGGAGCAGTGTTACTTAGCCTTCATGAGTTTGACTTCTGGGGTAACATCTGGCTCCCCAGAACATTTTTGCTGTGATTTTTGTGCCCAGGTCACAAAATAACAGCATGCATAAGGAATCATAATCCATTATAGAACAGTGATCTGAATATGTGATAAATCAGTGCTGAATATTTTTGCTGGCACTTGTTTGAGATGCCTTTGACACATGTAATGCATCACCCATGACTTGTAGAAACCTTTCATGATGTATTAAGTGCGTGCTGTGTAAAACACAATAGCAATGTGGATTTAATCTGTATATGAATTCTGTATTTAAATCTGTTAAACAAATTCTTCCTTTTCAGGATGTGGATGCAAACAGCACATTCTCATAGAAGTCTTTGGGGAAAACTGTGTGTTTAAAAACTGCTCAAGCTAACATGCTTGGATTACGTATGAACTGATGAAGCCATTATGCTTCATATTACCGTATCAGTATTTGGATGTCCGTACTCATCTGATTCTAGACCTGAAAAGGGAACAAGCAGGAGGTTTGGTCTGGTAGATAGTTTGTTAGTTATGTTAGCCAGCTAAAATTTAATTGTCTGCTGGAAAGTACACTTAAATAACACTTGTTTATAGCCTGCGGACACGCTCAGTAGCTGTGAATTAACTCGCTTAACATCAGCTACACTCATTGGAGAATTAAAGCATTGCCCTATGCCAGTGTGTGCTAATACAAGCTGCCTAATGTGTCAATGCTGCCTCTTGATCTCAGTGGATCTATATTTGATCTGCAGTTTAGTATAATTCTAGGTGACATGAGAGAGCGAGCTTCTCTGTTCCAGTGTGCCTTAAGTTGTTAAACATGTTTGCCTTAGACTGGACAGTGAAATTAATGATGCATACCGCATAAGATTATGGCAGCCTCCCAGTATGTAAAGGGGGCTTATAAAAAGCTGTTGAGGTACATTTTACAAGGGCATGTGGGGATAGGACAAGGAGGAATGGCTTTAAACTGGAAGAGAGGATTTAGATTAGATATTAGGAAGAAGTTCTTTACTGTGAAGGTGGTGAGACATTGGCACAGGGTGCCCAGAGAAGCTGTGGCTGCCCAATCCCTGGCAGTGTTAAAGGCCAGGTTGGACAGAGCTTTGAGCAATCTGATGGAAGGTGGCCTTGAAACTAAATGATCATCAAGGTCCCTTCCAACCCAAACTATTCTAGGATTCTATGGAAAGCAAGTAGATGTTAGTGTGGATCTTCGCAAGACTGATCATATGATAAAGGCGTTTGTTGACAGTATTGGTCTATCAGACTGATGCCCAGACTGGAGTCAGGCGCTTGCAAGTTCTTAACTGCTTATTCTTCTGAACTTAAATGTGTGCAAGGATAGGTGCAGGTAGATGCAAGCACCTATTCCCCTACTCCCAGCTGGCCAGATGCGAGTGCCACCTCAGTCCAGCGCTGCCTAGGCTCTGCACTTTAGCAGAGGTTTTCAAGTGGTTATGGAGGCCATCAGGAGATTGCCAAAGCAGAGCTTTGGCATGAGAACCAAGGGGTAACCTAGAAGCCTAAGAGTTGTGGTTGAATTTAATTTTGAGCCAGTGCTGCCGTCTGCTGAAAGAAATGCTCTTTTGGTTAAATCGAGTATTGATGCTTTTTGTTACTTGAAATTAATCAAGCAACTGATTTAAAACTCTTCTCCAAAAGTATAGCATGTGTACTGTTTAGATGATTTAGTTGAAATCTGTGCTTTCTCTAAATACCAACTTTCCTGTTTGTCAAACCCAGACCATACATAGTTGGGTGGGTGAGGATTTGCCAGCTAGGACAACTACAGCTTCCTCAGGGCCCGGTGAAGGAAACTTGGAAGAGAAATGTAAACAGGTAGACTAAAAACCGTGTGCACTAATCACACTAATTGTGTTTGCAGTCTCAACTCAATTGTCTAGTGTAAAGGGACCTTGACTGGAAGCCTGAAAAAAGTGTGTCTGTCTGTGAAGTTAATGTTTGCTTTGGTGTGCTTTTCTGTTAATTCTCTTGTAGTCCTTCATAAGCAACCAGGGTATGAGATCCTCTTGTTTTATGGGACTGCCAGTGTTGTGGAGTCCATTGCCAATGTTTGAGTAACTTGAAAACTGCTTTCACATAGCTCAGGCAACTAGCTGCTTTTTCTGCTTGGTCTGTTGGAGCAGCAACAGCAGCAATCATAAGGCGCTTGTATTAAGCTTAGGTCACTGATCGCATTTCCTTTCTAAAATCAGTGGATTTTTCCAGTTAGCCTTGATCTTTTTGCTTAATGAACCCAAACAATTTCAAAGAGACTTTACTATAATTCAGCCAAGTTGCAGATTTTGATAAATCTGTCCAACACCCACTGTCTAGGTAAAGCCCAAACCCAAAAGTTGCTGAAGTATTTGTGTCCCTTTAACAACTGACACTGTTGGACAGCATGAACTGCATCGACCTAAGCGTGAAACTTTGGGAGCTGCTACCAGCTTGTGGAACCTGATCCCTCACTGCATTGTTATAAGGAAAATAATAAAGTTACATAAGTGATCCTTTGCAAATGATTCAAGAACCTGACGTGAAGCCAGACCCCCTCACTAGCATAGTCAGGCTCTGAAGTCACTAGAGTTTATCCAGCTCAAGCCAGCAGAGAACTGCTTCATTAAGATTAGATAATCTATAGTGTCTACGTTATATGTCACTGAAAAGAGATGGATTAGTGTTCCACACTAATGGTACAGGGACACAAAGGCAAAGGAAAATTCAGCTTTTACTCCTTCTTCAACTGTATATCATCAAGCACGAGTGTTGCATGGAGAATGTGTGTACATTGTGTACAGAAATAAGGTTTTTTTTTTCTTGTTTTAAATTTATCTACTCCAGTAATCTAGTGAAACAAGAGCCAAGATTTTCAGAAATGGCCACTGATCTGCAAATATGAAAATGTCCTCTGGTTTGTCACAAGCTGAAAATCCACAGATTTAAAATGCTTAGAAACATTATCTGTAAAAGATGTCCTTTGATTAGATAAATGTGTACAAGGTAAATGAAACTTAGAGGATTATCAAGTGTGTCCCGATCTAACTGTTAAGATGGGTGTAGAAATGCTGCTTCTGATGCTCTTCATTGCTGAAATAAAACTAACTGTATTAAAACTGGAAGTATTGCAAGAGTGAAACTTGGAGCATGTTGTAGGTGTGATTTCAAGGTATCATGTACCTTCCACCTTTTGAGGTCAGTAGCAGTGTTCTTGATTTTATGGTAGCAGGGACGAAGACCTTTGTGTGTTAAATCTTAAGTAGGAGCTTTCATATAATGTCTTTTGCCTTGACTATGTTCTTTTTAAATAGACCTCAGTCATCCAACTGCACTTCTAGGTTTATTTTAGGCAAAAGCCATTATTTCATTCTATTTCCTTATAAGGTCTTCAAGAATTACCTTATTTCTAACCCATCAGCGGGAGATACATGGCACAAAGGTCTTTCCCACTTCACTCTACCTTGGGCAGCTTCTGACTTACCAGTTGATATGTCCAGGTATTTTAATCTCTAAGCAATCTCTTAACCTGGAAATCTTGTTGATCAACCTTCCTGTTTTATTTTGGTTTTTAGCTCAATTAATGAAATCTTTTTGCTCTGACACAGAAGATCTGCATGTCCACTTCCTAACCATCCAGGATACGCATGCCATTCACGAACAGGAATGTAGTTTGGCATGACTTGTCACTTTGCATTCAGTTCAACATGCTGATTGTTGTTCTGAGATCTTGTTTGCAGTACTATTTTTATTACAGAAGATACTATGCTGGTGAAAACTTTAAAGTTCTTGGATCAAAATGGACAGAAATACAGATACCAGGCAGGCTTCATGGCAGAGTTGTCCAAAACTTCAGGTCAGAGGAGGGTAGAGTATGAGTATGGAGTTAAGAAAGCCATGGGGAAAATTGTTTTCCCACTTCTTTCATGCTTACATCTTTAGTGTGAAGTGAATAATGACATACCATGTTTCTATTCAAGTCAGTGAGAGTTTTGACAGGAGGCAACATGATCCATCTGGAATGAGGAGTCTAAGGACCTGTTATTTGCTGCAGTCCTTGGAAGCCCATTGAGTGTTGTGTGCCTCAGTTCTTTGTTGGCCATATGAAAAGGATGTTGTTTACCAAACTTTCATAGATGGAAAATGTTTTTTATATACAAAGCTGTGTTACTGCAAGTTGGGGCTGACAGCAGAAGGAACAGTGTAGCTTGAATTGCAATTTGCACACTGAAACAATGAGGTACTTTGATTCCCCTTCGCTGTGAAAGGGTTTTTGTGTACCCGAGTTCATCATCTGCTGAAAGATTCCACTTCCCAGGGAACTACAGGTACACTTAATTATTGCAACTTTGCAAACACAAAATTCCTTCTTTGAATCGATGATAACAGTGACTGTACAGTTATCGCCACAGCAGTGAATTATATTTTTATCCTTTTTCATTTTTAGGAAGTTTTAGGAAGTTTTCATAGAGGTCAGACACAAGTGTCTGCTTCTCCTAAGCCTGTATGTAAGCTGTTCCAAAATAAGAGCACTTGTAGCTTTGCTTCTTACTTTGTGATTTAAGCCACTCTTTGGCATCCAGGTATGTATTCCGGAGGTTGTTGTGTCAATGGCTACACTCCTGTTGGATAAAGTGGTGCTGCAGACCATCAGAGGTCATTTATCATTGCTTCATTTTTATTGTTCTTTTAATCAATGTGTATATTTTTGTATATTTTCAAGGCAGAGGCAGGGGGAAATAAACAGAATTTGTGCAATCCACATGCATTGTGTGCTGCTAGGGAAGCCTAGTTAGGAACATGTAATATTGAGTACTCTTGCAGATCTGCACTCTGATGTATTCTGCTTCCATTCCAATTTTATTCCATTGTCTTAGTTCAGCATATGCAGAGCTGTATGTTTGCTAATGGAGTTAGTGGAGACCCTGTTATGGCAGCTGTTCTATCCAGGCGAATAGGGCAAACCCTGTTCAGTGAATTTAATGGTAACATTCTCAATTTCAGTGGTACCCTGGTTTTACTTATTAAATTTGGGGATTCTGGTGGGGTTTAGCCTGTCCTTGGATGAGAGAATAATGATTCTCACCGTCCCAGTAGATCTTCCACTTCCGATGAAGTCTTCTATTTGCTGAAACAGCCTCAATGGTAAGGCTTGCGAGGAGAAGTGGGAAAACAGAAGGAGGGATTGTCTGTCTGATGGAACAAACTCGTCAGATCCTTAGGAGAAGTAGTGATTGGGTGTGAAGGAAACTAGGCCCATTCACACGTAAAATGGAAAGCATGTGAATGATAGATTGCAGTCCTAGATTCTTCATACTTCTGGGTTTGTTTTCAGTAAATGTTTTCAGTAACTTGTTCAATTGAAATATATGCTGGACAGGACGATGGTAAGATTTTCTCACTAGCTGTGAATAGCTGTACAATTCACATCTGAGAAGTTAAGGATATAAATGCAAAAGTATATTGTAAGCTCTAAGAACTAAAAAGTTAACCATAGCAGTTAGCAATTCATTATGACACAACAAGGAACATGTAAAAAATTGGTCTAGTATGGGAGTGATCTGTTTGGGTGAAACACACATTATTTACCATGAGGATCGATACCAACAGAGTGCATAGTCTTTTCAAAGAATAAAAACTAATGGTCTTTTCTTTCTTCTTTTCAGGCAGCACAAATAGTCCTGATTTCTCTCTTTGAATTGAACACTCCTGAGTTTACCATGTTACTTGGTGCCTTGCCAAAAACATTCCAGGATGGTGCTACCAAGCTCCTGCACAACCACCTCAAGAACTCGAGTAACACCAGTGTGGTGAGAGGCCCTTGTCCTTGCAAACAGCAGAGCCCCAAAGACAGCAGCTGTTTCAGATGTTCAGTAGCATGAATTATCTGTAACTTTCTTGAAGCAGTATGCCAATAGAGGCTTCTATTTGATGTTGCTTTTATGGGAACCAGTAAAACAAAACATTCAGTTATTTTTAAATTTAATATAGCCGTAAGCAGTACAGACTGAGGGGGATAATAAAATTTGTGCTTTTGAAAATCCTGCCAGTAACAACCTTTTGGCTTAAACCAGAAATCCTGATACCATAGATTTTCTGGGCCTACAACTACTATTGAAATCAGTTATATTGTCTTCTTGGAAGCTCACAGGATCTACAAGGTCTCTTCAGTCTACACCTAGAGGGGAGACCTACAAGATCTGCTCAGTCTAAACCTATTACATTATGCTTTGGCTTTACATGAAGCCCTTGCATATTTTTATTTCTCTGAAGCAATATGTTAGTAGAGGATTTAAGCATGTTTCTAAACTTCTTTTCCCCCCAGAACGGCAAGGATTAGGGTATTTTTTGACTCTTTTATGTGGAAATCTTGTGAAACTTGCTGAAATTTGAACCCTCCTGTCTTTGTGCTTCTATAGGGACAAGTAGACCCTTTGTCTATGCTAGAACTGCAACATTAGGCTTCCAGGCAAATGAACTGGATTCTCTGGTACCTTTGACTTTGTGTGAACAGAGTCATAATTGGGAGCAATTTCAACTCATTTTGGTGTGGTACAAATGGTTGTGGAGGCCAGTGGAAAAATGATAAGTTAGATTGCTTGCTTATGCTCTTAACAAACACAATCAGAATGCTTTAGACAATGCGGAAAATATCTGCATAATTAAATTGCTAAATTGCCAGGATAATGGTTTGCATACTTTGGAGCCTGGTGGATTGATAAGCCATTTATCTGGTAATATTTGTAGGCTGTGTGTGTTGCATAGTTAAAATTGCACGTACTGTGGACTGTAGGAAAGTGCACATGCATTCTTTGTCCTCAGAGCAGTACCTTCAAGAAGATACTAATGACTACATGAGCCATGGCTGCAGATTTTTAGATCAGGAGCCAGAACCAAAACTGCACTAAGTTTGTCTAGCACAAACAAAGGCAATATTTGGACCTGCTGCTGTGTACTGCTGCCTGTGCATTGCAACATGTTGCTAATCCCTGTCTTCTGCTTCTGTGCCAGGGTTCCCCCAGCAATACCCTTGGTCGGACCCCTTCCCGGCACTCCAGCAGCAGAACCAGCCCCTTAACTTCACCTACCAACTGTTCCCATGGTGGGCTGTCTCCAAGGTAATGTGGCAAGCTAATTAAACCACTTAAAAAATATTAAAGTATTTCAACACTGAGTGTGCATTTGCAGAATATGATTCACTTTAAAAGCAAAAACAAGACCAAAAGTTTACAGTAGATTTCTCCAAAGAAACAGGGTTGGAACATTATAATGCATGGTTGGTGATAGACTTCAGTGTTCCAGTCCTCATGTCACCTGTGTAATCTTAATGTCTTTTCTTATAGTACTAATTTTCTTTCATAACTCGGCCTTCTACAGAACTGCATTTGTGGGTTCAATAAAGGTAATATGAAATGGCAGTATTAGAAATGAGGTCTTGTTGGGGTTGCAAATAACATGAAATATATGATGACTTTCATGTCAAGGGTTTCAGACTGTCTATATTTTAGGTGTGCCCTTGTGCTCAGTAATTCATCTGACTGTAGTACAGTGCTTGTGCTGTTGAGTGAGGTACTGTATTTCCAATTCCCCTTGTATGCTTTATGAGGATGCAGAACAAGCAGAGGTGGTGACTGTGTTTTAATGCTGAGTACCTCTCAAATCACTCTTCTGGCTGCTTACCAGAAGAATAGTGGCCTGATCCTTCAGGCAGCAGGTCTATTACAACCAGGTGTTTTGCTGAAGATGCAGGTGCTACCCTAGAATATATTGGTCCACTACAAAACCTTTTATTTTGCAAACATGGACACTTGGATATGGGAAATGTTCATGTTTCACACCATAAAAACTTAAAGCAGTGGAGATGGGAATTTAAACAATGTGCTCTGGCACTATAGAAATATTGGAGGAAGTGTTAGGTTGTTATTTGGAGAAGCTTTGATTTATGCTGGGAAAGCTTAAAAGCTGCTGCTCTTGTCTGCCTGTCCTCTCCATGGGAGGTCATCTCCCTTTATCATGGAAGAAATGGAAATACGTTGGGTGAGGACTGCAGTTTGTAGTCCAGTGTAGTAATTAACACTGAAATTTAACCCTGTCGTGATGTGCTAAACCATGTCTGGAGGGATGCTTAGACATGTGAGTTCCCATGTGTCAGGAAAAATATAGGCTTTTAGCCTGTCATAAGTAGTTAAACTAATTCCAGCAGCATATGAGGAACACATGGGGTTTCCTGAGAAAATTCTAGATATCTAAAAACATCTTTGTGACCCCTAAATCTGCTGTAATCCAAAACTAGACTGGGTGGTTGCAAGCCAAGGTCAAGTTGCCTATTATGAGGGTTTTTTTAACGAAGGTTTCATTAAGAAATTAAATGGTAGAGTTTCAGGGGAATGGTTCCAACTATGTTGCTTCCTTTTTGACTAGTCTGAGCACTGTTGCCCTGCTGATTTGTCATGGGAAATTATAAACTGAGCTATATCTCCCTGTGGTTAGGTTGTGGCTTTGTTGGCCACGTTTGCATGTGGCACTTATTTTATAAATTCATGACCTTTTACCATGCTTTTTGGGATTTACCATTGGGACATGACTGTGTTTTGCCACTTCACTCACCGCTTTTCAATTTGTCTTTGCATTCTTTTCACCTCTCGATGTCAGGATGCATGTATCAAATTATTGATTAAGTTTTCAGCTGACACTTTATACTATGTTGCTGTTGTTTTCTAGCATTTTGGGTTTAGGAACCGGAGGGTTTTTTCCCACGTGATATTCTCAAGGAATAGTTAGAGAGGGCATGTAATTCCAGAACATTCTGCCATTAAGTTGTCAAGATCAAAACTGCCATTGATGTGGTGGGCCAGGAATTTCCTTTAGAAAACAGTCATTCCTTCAGTTTTCTATGGAGCTCTTGGAGATGCTGATCCAAAAATTTAGGTGTCATTTCAAGAAGGTTGTCCTACTTCCTTGCTGGATTTAGTTGTCCAAGGATGGTGAGTCAAAGATAATCTTCAATGACAGGTGAAGGTGGAAGCTGCTGTAAAAGCCCTTTAAAATAAACAGGGGAGAAGTTCTACTTTATTTTTTGTGAGTGACCTCTGAGCAGCAGCATTAGCTGCTAATTTTTACTGTTTGTAGAAAAGTTGGTGGCAAGTACTGCAAATCAGTGGCAGTGGCTTGTGATGCTCTGTTGGACTGCGTCCTTCTTGAAAATGTCTTGTGTAGCAGTTTGAGCATGGTTCTGACTTGGAGATCACAGAGAACAAGGGAATTTAGCTCTGTTTCTGAAGAGTACATGTGGCCATCCTTCTTTCAAACAAAAAGCTTCAGAAGATACGCTAACAGATTGCAGGAAGTAGGGTACGCTGCAGTATTACAATTGTTAGTATAGATGCTTGTGTGTCATGTTTCCATTACAAATGCTTGTCGCTTGCTATTCATCAGTGGTGTAAAATGTCACTTTTCTCTCTACAAACTTGGAAAATGAGCACACTCAAGTCATTCTGATAGCAGTATAAAAGGATCAAGATTCCCACAGTTTCTCTATGTAGCCCTTCTCTGAAACAAGGCTTGGCTTTACATTGTTGTGGGACCCATTGTCAGCAGGTTGTACCAAGGCTCTGTATGCCCATTACTTCCTAGGGTGCTCCATGTACAGGCCCTGCTTACCTTGTCCATGCCTATGTCTTTTACAGCAGCCTGAATGCAGCCAGTTAAAAGATTATCTCCAGTTCTTAATGCCAGTTTTGAAGATTATACTTTTCTTTACCTTTTTTTCTTGATGCACAGATTGGAGGAGTCTCATCTAGAGACATATATGTCTTTGGGGTTGGGATATGTGCAGAAAGGATAGTTTGGGTTGTGTACAAATATAAAAATGCTGCTAAGCGTGGCTGCTCTCCCATATAACTAATGGTTTGTAGACAATGTCTTCAATCAGCAAGGCTTTGTTGATACAGACTTTCTATAGTATGTGTGTATGCCATTGCCCTTGGGTTACATTACTTCTTCCATAATATTGTCATCACAACTGAATTCCAGATGACTGATTTTTTGTGTGTATACTTGTGTGTCTATGTATTTGAGTGCTCTGGATAGATTTTGAATGTTTCGCTTGAACTGGACTTTATGGATGCAACCAGCTAATTTGTCTATCCATATGACAACATCTGCTCTGGTGTTAGCGTCTTCAGAAGGGTAACATGCTTTCAGAGCCTCGAGCAGAGTCCTTCCTCCTGCTTTCATTTACTCCATCCAGTTCTGCTTCATGATCACTAGAACATACCCACTTCATCTGTGAGTTACTTCTGCATTTGTACCTGCTTTTTTTTGTCTTGACAGTTTTAATTTTTGGGGGAGAGGAGTTTGTCTTGGGTTCAGCCATGACTTCTACTGAACCCAGGACAGAGTTATGGAGGAAAGAGGTGTTTTCTGAAAATGAAAAGCAGGGAGGGCACTTGTGAAGACTGAAAATAATAGGAAAAACCCCAGACTTCTAACTGAGAAGAATGTTTCCTGGGCAGTGCTCGGATGAATGGCTTCTGTTGGACAGGGAAAATCTTCTGAGATTTAGTGAACGATTTAGTATGACAAAAAGGAAAATGCTAAGTTGTGAAGTCCTCCAGTGTAAGGATACCATTCTGAATGGCAAGTGAACTTCTGTAAACTCAAATGTTAGTTCAGGTTGTGAATTTTCACCTAAAATTCTGTAGGAATATTTGAAGGAACAACAACTTAATACATTTGCTCTACTGTTTCTGCCTTTATTAGTAGCCCAGAAACCTCTGCTCAGTTCAAATTACTAAAAAAAACCAAACAAAAAAAGTAAGTTTAGGCCTTCAAAGATGTCTAGAGGAAATTCCGCAAAATAAGGGGCTAATGATTTTATCTGGCTGTGTAAGTTTGTGCTTGGTTTTTTCCCTGATAATAGAAAATACCAGTAAACATAAAATTTTGGTATTAAGTTGAGCAAGACATGGAAAAAGAATTAAAAATAGCCACCCACCTTATACAATGAGAACAAGCCTGCATTGTTTGGTGGCCTGTGTGCAGGTAGGTGAGTCCTGAGCTGTGAGACTTCTGATCAGCAGTGTGGGTGTCTGATGTATTTCTGTAATAGTTGCATGTAATAGCTATGTTTTTTGGTTGCTGGTTAACAAGTAAATTTCTTGACACCACTCTTCAGAGGAGCTTTTTCAACTGTCTTTGCTGCTGTTTGCAGTTCTTGACTTGATTGCTGCTTCCGATCTTGCAATATCTTTCACTTTCGTATATACAAATGTGACTTTCCAAGATAGTTTGCTTAAACTTAATAGAAACAAAGCACTGTCCTGAATACTCCACCAGCACAGGCATCTATATTCTCACTTAGAAGATGATTTTGAAAATCTGTGAAGCATAAAGGGAACAGGACAAATGCAAAGATTAGACAAATGGGCACAGGGATGGAATGCCTTGACCCAAAAGTGCAGGATCAAACGGTAACCAGAAGGAGCTTGTGGAATTTTGAGAGATCTGAAATGACTTAAAGGCTGGTTTCATCCAGTCTTTCCAGGTTTTTCTGCTGAGACCTGGACCAAGTCCCTAGTTTACAAGATAAGTTTCCACTCTAGACTGATTTCCACTTGCTGCATATTTGGGGTCAGTTGAATCTGGTAAAATAGGATCAGATCTTAAGGCCTGTGAAGATGTGCTGGTTGTGTGGGGCCTGATTGCAGGCTCTTATAGAGGCACCAGGAGCCAAACTTTACAAGGTACCTAACTTTACTTTGTTCAGGGGAAATCCTGTTGCTCAAAAGTACCTGTTTAGAGTTTGAATACAGATGTGTGGTCAGGGATTGCTTTCTTACAATATATTGAGTTGTTTATAGAAGCTAAATCCATTTATAAAATTTACATTTAGTAGAAGCAGGGACTATTTTAGTGAGAACTGTATCATTACATTAGGAATAAAAGTGGAAATGAATAACAAAGGCCAAAACAATGACTTGTGAGGTTCAATGGAGTATTCTTGTTTAATTTTGTTTCTATTAATTTTTCTCTCTCTCTCCAAGGCAGCATGACAGCACTAAGCCACTCAGATTATAGTTTCTTTTTTTTTCTCCCTCTTCTCTCTCTCTCTTTTTTCTCTTTCGTTTCTCCTCTGATCACGGCAGTCGGTTCTGGGGTTGGAGTGCAGATGGGCTGTCGAAGCACCCCCCTCCCCTTTCTCAGCCTAACTCCATCCCCACTGCTCCTTCCCACAAGACTTTCAGACGCTCTTACTCTCCCAGGTAACAAGCTACCTGTTAAACCAACTTGTCTGAGGTGTCACAGTATTATTTACCTTTCACGCTGTGGGATTTGTTCATATGTGGAAAATGATTTGCAGAGCCTTTGGTTGGAAAAGGAGAAGAGGTAATGATAGCTTTCAGAGAGCAGAGGTCACAGGCAGCCACTTGCTCGCTGCTCAGGGAAGATGTGGCATGCAAGTGGGGGAAAAAAAAAAGGTGTTTTTTTCCAGACTTCCTCCCTGCCCGGTTCCTGAAAGGGTGTATGTTTCACAGTTGGTTTCCAATGCAGAACACAGTTGCTGAGCACTTTCAGCAGGCACTGGTTGCATTATGATAGCACGGGCAAGGTCTTTAAACATGGGTACGTTGTGCAAGCAGCACACAAGTACAGGCAAATACAGCTCAGTAGTGATTTCACATCTGCAGTAGTGAATACCTGTAGGGCAGTGAGGATGAAGCCTGCAGTGTGATTGTAGATGGAAGATTTAAGATTGAAATGAAAGTTGTCCTTACTGCAAAATTCAGGTTATCAGTCCCTAATTTTGGCATCTCTTTTTCCTCCTGTGCTGTCATACTTTCTTCAAGTCTACATACAGCTCTTTAGTCAGTATAGTGGACTAAACCTGTATACTGATTTTAATTAAAAAAAAAAACCAAACCACCTTCTAGATACAAGTATAATTTCTCAGACCTTTATGTTATATTACTTGAATTTTTTTAAGTTTATACACTGGCAACAGGTGTATTTGTCAGGAGAAATTACATCTACAGAAAGCCTATTAACTGAGGAAGGACTACATAGTCTTTCCTTGAAGCAAGAAGTTCCTAATGAAAAACTATTGAAAGAAAAGCAAACAAATTGTTCTTTGTGGGCTCAAAATCTGGGAATCTGTGACATCTGAGAGAGAAAATAGAATCCCATAGTCCATACCTCTGTAAATGCCTGCAGAATTAAAACCTTTAATCAATGTTCTGACTCTTCCAGGACACGAACATATCTGTGGAAGAGATGCATGTTGATTTTTGGAGTTAAAGTAGTTGAGAATTTTTTTCCTCCGTTCATTAGCTGACACCAAGGTTTAGAATAATTTGACATTTCAGCCCAGAGCCTAAAAGTGCAAGGAAGTGAATTACTGTGTACTGCTTGAGGATACTAAACTGTTGATTACTTACACATAGTTTGAATTGGAAACTGAATAATAGTTTATGGAAGTAAAATGTATGTTATGTCAGACTGGAAAACTGACAAATTATATCTTGATAAAGTTGTAGAGAGCTGCATTGCTTTAGTGCAGCAGGAGATGGAAAATAATGTTGTGACATCCCTAAACATTGCTCATCTCTACTTCTTATTCATCCTGTGACTTTCCTCTAGTTTCTGCATGGGTCACAATTCGTTTTCCTTTTGTGCCCCCTTTTTTTTTCCCTTTCTGAAAGGTGGGTGTAGTTCCATTTTTATTTTTATTCCCCCTTCATTGTGTTGTCTGTGAACTAATCCAGTGCACATACTGTCAATAGACATGTGTGTTCACATGTAGAGATTTTGTTCATCTAGAACACAGCCATAACGTGATCTCCTACACAGGCTTACTCTTGACATATGAAATCACTGGATTCTTTAGATTTTTATTAAAATGTGGTTTTGTGCTTTGAAAAATGCATCGGATCAGTGGCTCTTTGTTGAGAAATTGCCTTAGTCCTGTAGCATTGCAGAGTCTGTACTTTGATCTGTTCTTTGGTAGCAGTTTAGGGCAAAATTCATCCTTGATGAAAGAAGTGATGATTTTAGCAGAAGATTTAGTGTCAGTATCTCTGTGATTATTTCTTGGGTCTTTTTTCCATGGATTTCATTGTCATCTCTTAGTATGGGTACACAGGTACAATCACATGTATGCCTTCTCAGATGGCAGTTTAATTGCTCACTTAAATACTGTATGACGAATGCCTTAAGATCTATGAATTAAACATGCTTGAGCTCAAAATTAATGTTTTTGAGATCATAGGAAACAAAGGTTTTCCTATCCTTGCTTGATACTTATAAAGAATTTAAAAACTGCCTTCACTTTTGTCTAGAAAGCTATCCCACTGCATTAGTGTCATTCAGCTGTCTGAAAAGCCCCAAATACTTTTGAGTTCTGTAGGTTTATAAACAGCTTTTGTTTCCCGATCTTGATCTGTAAGTGGTTTCTCTTTCTTCCTGGCTTGACAGACACTGTTTAAAGTTGGGGAGTTGTTCTCTGGTCTCTTTGCCAGAATACATGGTGCTGATGCTTGTATGAGTGTAGTGCGAGCATGTTGCTTGGGAGCCAGGGATTATGGCTATTTTCAGTGTGTTAATCCCAAAGGAATCAGGCAGCACCAATCTTTTCCTCTGTCTGAAGTGCCTGAGTTTCTTCCAGAGAAAAAGAAAAAAAAAAAAAAAAAAGCAGTGGTTCTAGATATTTAGCATCCTAGTTTTAGTTCTGTTGAAAATAATAGCTGTGTACCCTGGACTCGGAAGGGATTTTCCGGTTTTTATGTTTTTCCTTGCCCACCTCACAGGGAATCTTACTTTTGTGGAAAACGAACACAGCCCTTTGTTCAACTGTCCTCCTCTCTAAGCCCATCATATCATCTTTCCCAAACTGTTAAGAAATAGTAATTCACCCCTGTAGGGAGCCACTTCTTGCCATTTATTGACAACTTGATGTAAATGTTTCAAATTCTTTTGGTTTATTTGCTTCTGGTTCTATTAAGATCCGAGACTCCACCAGAGAAATTGTTCTCAGTTAACTGGGTCCCTTCATTAAATGTCTCTCAGAAAACTGATTGTCATGCAAACTTAACTTCTAGACAGAGCAAAACCCTGCCAATAATGCCTTTTCATTTTCCTCAAGCTTGTAGGAGATCCTCTTCTTAGCCACATCTTTTCATATCATCTGCTCTTGCATGCAAGGCTTTTTTTCATGGAACTTAATTTTGGATAACTCCTCAAGGGATCCCAAAACTTGTGTGGCTTTATGCTGCTGAGAAATTTATGAGGAACAGACAGACTGCAAGAAAGTATCAGATTTGAGTTAAAGAATTCCTAGACTTAGGCTCAATACTGAAATGCATCGTTTATCAAGGCATTATGCAAGTGATTTTGGTTTTACTGCTCTATAAATGAAAACGGGACATGTTAGACTAAGTTTTACATCAAGATACATTTTCCTTTTAATTTGAATCTGTCACATTTGAATCCATTGTTAGACTGTATTTGATATATTATGAAACTTAAATTTCATTAATTTCATTTCCACCAGTTGTCACAACCTTTTAAGTTCTCACAGTAAATGATTTTCTTTATTTTCCTTTTTAAGTAACACCATTAATGTGCTGGGGAGACCTTTGGGGTTTTTTGTTTACAGAACCTAACACTTCACTGCTGTGGAATGTAACAAACAGTGAACCTGACTTCTCCTCACAGTGATGTAACACTGCTGATTTCAGTGGAGTTTCTCCTAGATTTAGCCCCATTTGAGGGGAGACTCAGACCCAAAGTCTGCTTTGATTCCATCCATGTTTTATTACAAGTCACTGTTACAAAGGGTACACCAAATCATCTGTCTGCAACTTAGCATTGTTTTTGTTAACAGTCAAAAGCGGATTCCAATTTCATATGTAACATTTCATGTACGTTTGGTCTTTAGTATGCTGGATTATGACACGGAGAACCTAAATTCTGATGAAATCTACAGCTCTCTTCGTGGAGTCACAGAAGCAATTGAAAAATTTAGTTTCCGTAGTCAAGAGGACCTGAATGAGCCAATCAAACGTGATGGAAAGAAAGACTGTGACATTGTAAGTATTGGATTGATTAACATCCCCAGATAGGTGAAATTTTAAAATACTGTGTTCAAACCTGGCTTTGGATTGTTAATGTACAAAATCCAGTTATTCCTGCTGTATTCTTGCAAGTGTCTTTGGCTTATTGGTTGCTAACTTCTTATACCCAAATTATAGGGGCCCACTGATGTGGTCACTTGCTCCCTTTGAACTGTAGCCTGTTGTGGAAAGTGCTTTCTGGTGTTCTGTGAGAGTCTCATACAAAGCACTAGTGTTTCTCAGTCTCAGATGGGAGTGTATGTAGTCGGGTCTGTGATGGGAAATGTTAGTTCTTAAAATTAATGGGTGTTTTCCCTCACAAGGTTATTTCTTCATATATAGGAACTATAACCACTCAGTGCACAACTCACATCGTACGTTATACTACATGAATAGTTACAGAATTAACTATGTGAGATGCCATTTATTTCATTAAATACATGGACTTCAGCATTTCCAGAAATCTTAAATGATGATCCTTGTGGGTCCTTTCCAACTTGAGATATCCAGTGACTGTATGACAGTTTTGCTTCCTGGATAAGCAAGTTTATGTTAGTAGATTAAGTTAGCCTTCAAAGCTGCAAATTCTTGGTCCAAGATTCTTCTTCTAGACCTTTCTATTGTTCATTTTGTGTGAACTTGCTAAGCATCATTCAGTCTTCTCTATCTGTGGTTTGTGAAGTTTCATGAGAAAGATGTTGCTTTTGCTTCCTTTCCCTCTCTTAGCAAATTGGTTTTGTTCCAGAGGTTATGATCTTTGCCAGCTTGTGCAGTTTTAGCAATATTAACTTAGATTTAGGAATGTTAATATGGGTTTTTGCCCTATGATCATGATATACTTTTGTAACAGTTGTACTTAGGTAAGGGAAAGAGGTGGTAATCTAAGTTTTACTCAAGTATTATGTTTAAACAACTCTATGCCTCTTCAAGGTGGGTGGACTCCAAAAAAAAATACAGGGTTTGAGTAATCTCATGTTTTTTCTCTGTTTGATCCCCCAGGTGTCTCGAGATGGTGGCCTTGCTGTGCCTACCAGTGATGTCCGTGGAAGCAGTGACATTGTGGAAGGTGGAAGGATGGCTCTAGATAACAAAACTTCCCTACTTAACACCCAGCCTCCCCGCACCTTTTCAGGGCCACGTGCTCGAGAATATAACCCCTATCCTTATGCTGACACAATTAACACCTATGACAAGACTGCCCTGAAGGAAGCAGTGTTCGATGATGACATGGATCAGCTTCGGGATGGTTTGTATCAGCATCTACCATAAAACTGCAGGCAGCTTGCTCTGTTTCTGGTCTTTTTTATTTATGGGTAGTGCTCTCAGATACATGTCTGCACATGGATATGTTGTGTATTACTTCACATCTTAGTCCAGGCTTGGTATGAAATACATTTTGTTCTCGCGTACCAGCAGAACCTCATCTGTGGCTATTGAGAAAATGTTATACTGCAGTTTTGATTTTTGTTTGCCTAGAGTTTTCCCCAAGCTAGTCCCTTAAGCATCTAAGTGCATCTATAGGAACACTATTTTGGGGACCTTCCACTCTTTGACTGAAACATCTCACTCAATAGCTTGTTACTGAGCATTTAACTTCATTTAAGTGATGCTACACCTTAGCTTTATTCTTTTGCACCGATGAGTCACTGTACTTTGATCTAAAGGTCATACATGTGATCACTGGCTTTGGGTGTGTGTGTCTAGAAAAAACTGCGGCAGTTCTTGTAGAAGTAATTATTGGAACTGGATGAAATTCAGTTGTCATCTCTTCCTGGTTCGTTAGAAGCCATGAGCTGTGTTATGAACTCTAGGTGAAATTGTGGACTATTTGGATTCTCTTGCCTGCTTGACTGGGACCTCCTGGAATTCGATGCATTTTGGGGAGGCCCTTGTTACGTGCACTTTGTTCTGTAGAGGGTTAGTAATCTTGGCATCTTTGATCTTTTTCCCTGTTTCCCCAAGTGATTTGTTGCCATTTGTCCTAGAAGTACCCATTGACCATTCAGATTTGGTGGCTGATCTTCTGAAAGAGCTCTCCAACCACAACGAACGAGTGGAGGAGCGGAAAGGAGCTCTCCTGGAACTGCTAAAAATCACAAGGGAAGATAATCTTGGAGTTTGGGAAGAACATTTCAAAACCATTCTGCTCTTGCTGCTGGAAACTCTGGGGGACAAAGATGTGAGATACAGATTTTTGTCTTAATTCTCCTGGTATTGCTTCATCTAGGGTGTTAGTTTCTCCACACTAGTTTAAATGAAACCTGCTGCATTTTTGTGGCATCTCATCAGTGATGCTGCACTACTCTTTTTTTTTTTTTCTTTTGAAGGTTGATAACTCTGCTTTCATTTTCAGTGTGTTCAGTGATGAGTTTTAAGCTACTCTGACATGTCCCAATCTTCTCCTCTCCCTTCTGAGTGCTAGTAACAAACAATTAGGAAATTGAGCTGGAATCAGAAAATAAGTTATCTTCTAATCTAGTACAAAACCTATGAAGATTTCAGAAGTAGTCCCCTTCCAAGTTAGGATGAAGTTACAAGCTCTTAACTATATCATGCCCATTCCTCCAAAAAAGGAGAATAAAGGCATCTTAGAATAGATTATTCTTTTTTTGTCTGTGTGGTTAAAAGATCCAGGCTATCAGATCTCATGGGATGAGTCTCTGTCTCTTGCAAAAATGTCATCAAGAATAAACAGCTATTATGGGGCATCTTGTTTTGAAGTATTAAAAAAAAGCTGTGTTATTATCACAGCTTTATATTTGGTAGTTGATCAAAGTGGTAATTTACACGCTAGCCACTTGGGGCTATTTGTTCAGCGTGCAGCACAATGATATTTGGTAAGTATCAGCACCCTGCTGCGCCTTCACATCAGAGCCACGCTTCGTCTGAATGTTACAATATTTAGGCTTCAAAGCACTTTTTTGTTTCATCTGATTCAAAATCCATTGTATTTCTTATGCTTCTTGTAAAGCATATGGTGCACGTGCTTAGAAATTTTAATTCTGAAGCAGTGTAGGTGGCTGATATTTTCTCATTGTTCATAGTATAAGCATGAGCTACTCTAGTCCTACGTGTTTAATCATAGCCTCATCACACATGTATCAGAAGATGTGGTGGCTTTAAGTACGTATGTGTTGTGCTACTGCATGAATTTTGGGACATGCTTTAAAGGCCGAGTATAGAGTAAAATAAGTATTATTCTATTGAAATGATAGAATCTATTTGGAGTGGCCACAGGCCAGAAACTTAATGTAACAGTTATGAAATGGAAGCAGGTGTTATAAATCCCTTCTGCTAATGATCTTTTGATATAAAGGATTAACACATAGTTCAGTGTTGACTACAATGGCTTAACTGTTCTTGAGAGTTATTTTCATAGGAGTTACAGGAAGAGAGTAGATTTTACTGTGTTAATACATGAGAAGCAACTTTGGAACCCAGGTTGATATCCGCAAAGCTAAACACAAGAGGAAGGGCAAAACAAGCACTACCTGAGCTGCTTTGTAGATTTGTGTGATACAGATACACTGCTTTGGGTACAAATTTGTACTTCATTGCCAAAAGATTATGGAATTTAACAAAGTAGACTCATTCTGTGACAACAGTCATTTTATGTGAATTTTTGTGCAAAAGCAAACAAGGAGACCAATTCTGAATTTTAGTTATATTGATTACACTGTTCACTCTGCTGCAATATAAGAGCAATATAAGATTTCTGATGACATAGGGAGCCATAGAATTTACTTCAAGCTATAAATTTGAGAACTGGCTTTTTCTGACGTGGATTTGATTCCTCATTACACAGCATTCAATAAGAGCCCTGGCACTGCGAGTCCTGAGAGAGATTTTACGGAACCAGCCAGCAAGGTTTAAGAACTATGCGGAGTTGACTATCATGAAAACACTGGAAGCACATAAAGATTCCCACAAGGAGGTGAGTGACCCTTTCATTGTTGCTACTGGAAAAACAGTATGGACCTGCTGAAGAAATGTAGGACTTGTGAGACTTAATAGGCAAACACGTTGACCTATCTTTTGACATAAGTTTCCCAAGTAGGAAGAGACAGGGATTTTACATGCTAAAGCAGGGAGG
This sequence comes from Coracopsis vasa, assembly GCA_026283785.1. Classification (NCBI taxonomy): domain Eukaryota; kingdom Metazoa; phylum Chordata; class Aves; order Psittaciformes; family Psittacidae; genus Coracopsis; species Coracopsis vasa. Next base: position 28,083 of record JANHGB010044771.1, read on the forward strand.
AAAAGAGTTGAGACTGACATTGCTGTTTAAGTGGACTTGGAGCTATCTAGAATTTTAGGCATCTGTTTATCAACTTTCCAAGATTTCCTTGGTCATTCTGGGAGAGGCTGACACCCTGTAGTAGAAAACTGCATGTTTAATAATTTTGCAAAGCACACTGGAGTTGCTGTGTCTCTATGGGTAAGGATAAGCAATGTACTGGAGAACAAAAAGCCCATGTCCAAACAGATCCATCTATGAAAACTGAATGATGAAATTGGGCCTTGCTGGAGAACTGGGAACTGGTGAGCAGCAGGAGAAAATGGACAGAGACCATACTGGTGAAAAGAAGCTGGAGCAGAGGAAGAAGCAAAGGGCAGGGTGAATTGCATTTTCTTTTTGTGAGAGAACTTGAAGTGAAGGTATTCTCCTGGAATTAAACAAAAATCAAGGGACATGATGATAACATTTGAAGTAGATCAAATTACATTTAAAGTCAGTCTTTGTAGATTGACTTCCAAGCTGAATCTTTTAATCTACCTTGTGCATGTTGCAAGTTTGAACTAAACCTTGGAAAATGCCATGTGAATTTTTCTGTCTCCGATGGGTTTGTTACTAAAGTCCTTGGTTTGAAATCTAAGACGCTTATTCTTCTCTGCAACAGACTTGTCCTGAACTAGCAATTTCAGGCATCTCTGGAGAGCTTTGGCCATGAAAAAGATCATTGTATAGATCAGACTGCTCCAGAGCATTGTGTAACTAGCACAAGGTTACGTTAGGTGTGTGTAGCAGAAACTGTACTGTTTAAAAATTAAAATAACAAAACAAAAAACACCCTCAGGGCAAGAAAGAGGCTGGATTTCTCTAAAATGCAAAAGTAGAAAATGGTTAATCCTTTAGTGAATGAGGACTGCTGTACTCTGCCTACCTTCCTTTCCTTGATTTTAAAGCCTTAGCACTCCTGTCATTTTCAGTTCAGAGTAATAAGAAGCAGTTGTAAATTGATTTCCTGATAAAGCAGTCAGACAAAACATTATGTTCTGAAGGAGTGCCTTTTACTGGCAAGTTTTCCTGGTTGCATACTTCAGTTCACCTTGACTCAGTGTTCTTTGCATTTTTTTTCTGAGAGTCCTCCAAAACTGCCGTTTCTAATAGGATCTTTCCAGATTTTCTGGCATTGTTTTAATGCCCCTCATAATTCACTGTCCTCATGGGACCGGTGGTTTTACAGAAATCAAGAACAGTGTTGAAAACATGACAGTTTATGCCTCTGTACTCCCTATACTGTGTTCTTCATGCTTGTGGTACAGAAAAGTTCTTCAGGATTTGCCTGAGGTGCTTCTTGAGGAAAAGCATAGAAGAAAACTCTGATAAAGAGGAAACAGAGTTTAAGCCAAGAATGAAGAGATATGAGTTCTGGCACTTATTTATAGAATAATAATGTAGGTGTATTAGTATCAGCAAGTAGATGCTGTACTGTGCATAGCATGGCTTTGATTTAAAGTCGCTTTGCATAGCATCTTCATAATTAAAAAAGATCATATTTGCAGCTGCTGCAGTGAGAGCCTTGGGTGACAGCTGTCATAGCAGGACACTGCAGGTATATTCCTATTTTACTATCTGTTGCTAAGCAGTTGTGTGTGCATAGCTGTATCACATGTGTTGGTGGTGGATTTTTCATTCTATACATGTGGGTTTTGTGACCCTTGTCTAAATGGGGCTCTCCGAACCATGATGCATCTGTCTGTCAGTAGTTTGAGAATATCAGCTTTAATGAAATTAAGAAAGGTTTCCCAACCTACTCCTGAGTATCTACATGAGCTAGGCTAAAGATACACCTAGGGATAAGCTCTAGGTATTTTTCCCTGTATCTGGGGCTTGCCGATTCAGTTATATCTGTGAAAAATTAACTGGGAGTCCATCTGAGTATGGCTCAGTTGGTCAAACTCGTAGTCCTAGGCCAGAAGGTCACAAATTCCCATCCCATGGTGACCCTCCAGCTTGCTTTCACTGCTGACTTTGCAGCACTGCTCTCTCCTGGAGGGGTGGAGAAGCTGCCTTGTTTGACTTGATCCTACTGAGCAGTAGGAGCTTAAGAGACAATTCACCAGTTTGCAATTAAAGGGCACTTTGAAAGAATAGCTGAAGAAGAAAAGGGAAGATGTGAGTGGTCTGCTCTGTAGTTACCTTTTTTACTAAATCAAGGCAATATTAAAGATAGTGGTGCACCATCTACATAAATGAAGTCTTTCTCTGGACTGTAAAATTTATTTCAAGGTAAGCTGCTAAATAATTTGGTTAAGAAAGTGTTAATCCTTGTGCCAGTGATGCCCTAATAAGATGTCACTCTAGGACTTTCTATGTTTCTGGGCTGCTGCTTTTAGTAGAAAGACAGGAGTGATCATGTTTTATGGTTTGAGATCAAGGTTTTGCTCACATTTTCTGTTATGTGTAGCCCACAGAGAATCAATCTGAAGTGACCAAGCAAAGAGAGTTTGCGGAACTGTTAATTTTGGGTGCTGAGTCCTGGAAGTCACTATACTAAGAGGCAGTTCTTTGGAAATTAAGAAGGTTCATCTTCTACCCAAATTTGAATATTGCTGCTGTTCAGCATGGCCAGGAGGGATCAAATAACAAATTATAACCAACACATTCACCAACCAGCAAATATCACCCCTTCCTCCAATTGAGTGCTGATATCTTTAACTAGATATCTAGTTAAAGATACCTAGATATTTTTATTTTGTTTGAAATAAAAAAGGTCTGTGATTTTATTCCAGATTATATAATTGGAAGTATGAAAGCAGCATTAGCATAGATAGGTATTTTAGGATGCCTGAATAATTGGCTGATTTTATAAGTCCAAGCAGAAGTCTTTGGACAATTGGATCTTTGTCATGGCTAGACCTCTTCTGCCTTCTGTTGCTGAAGGCAAGGTCTAGGATCAGCAGAGCAACATGGCTAAGAGAACCACTTCTTTTCCGAGGGACATAGAAGCAGAAAACTTGGTACATGGAGTTGAATGCTGAGTTACACCTTGTGAGCACAAATGCAGAAGACTAACAAAGCACAGACCTCAATGGTGTTCAAAATTAATGTAACCCTAGGCTACAGGCTAGAAGACTCTGGGCTGGGATTCATGTTTAGTTTGCTTTTTTGTTTTTTTAACTTCAGCCTGGTTTTATACTGTTTGTAGTGTACCAGCCTGTTCAGTGCTGTTGATTTAATGGGGTGATGTGAAGAGTCAAGGCTGCTTCAGTCATAACTGTAAATATTTATGGGGGTTGACATGTAAATGCTTTTCACTTATTTTTGGAGCTTTAGAACGTAATTGAAATTGTGGATGGTATTAAATCTCGTTGATTTTTATCACTCTTTGTTTGGAGTTATTTGGAAGAGAACCATCTTTCTGTTGCCAATTAGTTAATATTAACTCATTTGTTCCAGTGTACTTACTCACCCATAACTAAGGAGAGATTCTGCCTGCTGACCCAATACCATTGATGTGACATTGCTTCAGATTCGTACCAGCAAAATGAGTAGAAGTTCTTATTATTGAGTATTTTAAAACAGAAGTAGTTCATTAGCTTGGGAAATTGTTAGAAAGTTAAAATCATAGGATAGCTAATTCCCTGCTTCTGTCTCTGCCAGTCTGTTTTTCTCAGCCACTAAGAGAATGTGTAAGGAAAGGATTTTGGGCTTTGTCTTAGATACCTAATTTTGGTCTTTTATTATCCAGAAGGTCCATAAGTGTAACTGGGATGTACCATTCTCTGTTGTAATCCTCTAAAGACGGTAAAAAAGAAGAAATCACAACTATCCAGTAACTGTAGATAATTATCTTGCTGAGGTGCTTTTAGACTGGCCTCTGATATTTAGAAGATGGTTTGTAACTGATGATGGAATGATTTATATAGGTCTCTGCAAAATGTAGTTTACTAAAGAAGGAAAGCACTAAATGATCACAGTCTTTAAGGTTAACTGATACATAGTCTGTGCTAGAAGCTGCCAAGCACTGCATCAGCTGATGTTTCATAGTATATGTTTATGTGCTTTTTCTAATTTCCAACACATTTCAAATATTTAGTGTGCAGGAGAAGCAGTCTAATCTACTTCATCTCCTCAGAATCCCTTATAAAAATCACATTGTTTTTTGATCTGCTTAGCACTCCCCACTGCTGAGTCTACTTCCTGCTTTCAAACCAAATTCTTAATTGTTTGTTCCCGTCTGGATCAGGCCATAAAGCCTTCAGGGGTGGAAGTTTGCCTGGCTAGGTATTGGTAAACCTCCATCCCCTCCAGCTTGGATTATGCAGGCTTTAAGTAACCACCTCTAGATGGCAAAAATTGGCTCAAAACCACAGCTGCATGCCTGTAAGCCTGAAAGCAAAATCTTGTCTTTCTGCTTAAAAAACTTCTCTGGTGCTCTGCGAGTTTCACAGTAGCATACAAAGCCTCTGAGTTTTCAGTGGGCTTTTACCTATGCTGCCTCATCATCTATGACTTTCTGCAGAGATGGTGCAGCTAGCAATCATGGCAAAGCGTACTCCAGATTATGGTCCTACATGCAGCTCTCGTTTAGGTGTACAGGTGCTGCTCTGCTGAGATCCCAGCGTGTTACATTGATGCCCTATGTAGCCTATGAACCTGGCATGTTCTGCCTTAGGTGATTCAGGACATACATTTTTCTTTCCTTGTTTGCCAATAGTTTGTGTCACTTCAAAGCAGAAATAAAGCCATCCAGACCATTCAGAAAGCTGCTGTATATCGACCAAGAGCAGATTACCATAAGAAGCTGCTTGCTGCAGCCAGCAGGCAGCAAAGCAACATCTCTAACACACTGAGAGTAATAGTTGGGCAGAAGAAATTCTGTGGAAGAATTGAAGTCTTGGTTCTGGCTGTCTTAAGCCAGCAGTATCCCATGGCTGCAGTGCACTGTGAACCAGGTAAACCAGTAAGAATTGTCATCCAAAGTTTGTCAAAAGAATTTTGTAGAACATTGATGATGCCAATGTGCTTTTCTGTTTTAAGAAAGAGATCTGTGACAGATGGCTGTCTTGCTCACACTGTTCCTAATACTGTACATCATCATATCCTTTCGTATTGAAATCTGAAAGCATTTCATGTGCATATTCCTGGAACTGCCGAACCTGTTACTTTGAAGCTTACTCCTTTATAGCATTAATGAAGACATTGTTAGAGGTGAACAGCCTGTGTTACACCTCTGGCTTCATGCAGGTGAATATGGTTTCTTCCCTAAAGCAAGGGGAAATATAATAATTTCTCTCTTTTGGGAGACTTACTGGAAAGGTCTTAATGCACCACAGGTGTCTTTCAAGGAACCACTAGCAAACACAATTTATGCTATGCCAGCAGAAGTCAGGCTGAATCTAGTCTCTAGCATGTAGAGTGTAAGGTAAGCATTTAGAAAGGAGAAAAACCTGCTTCTTTAAGGCAAAATACTATCTTTTAGATCTACATTCCTGGGCTACCTGCCCTGTCTTGAATGATATCTAACTATCCAGTTCAAGCTATGGTTTGCTTTAAGCTTTTACTGGGAGGTAAAATCATGTTTGTGACATACCTTACACACAGCTTAGTGTCTGTGTTTTTAAAACACTGCAGGCTCTTTCTAGTCTTGAACGTCTTGTTTCCTGGCCATACTTTTGATCTTGCCGCTTCCAACTATCATCATCATTGGCTCTGCTAATTTTCTTTCGTATTTCTGAGGTCACTGAGAATAATTATGTTGGGTTGGACAAAAAGTTTGCTTCAGTTGATACCCTACCTAACTTACTAGCAAGAAGCAAGCACATCATGATGCTTACCTCTGGATATCCTCCCTCCTTTCAGCTATCTGAAGCTTATAGCCTTCCCATGCTAATGTTTTTTTCTGCCTGTTTGTTTTGGCCTTTGTTTTTTCTTCAGTGAACTTGTCTATTTTTTAATCCTCTTGTGACAATGAGCTCCCTAGTCTGAGCATGTAGGGAACAACATCCTTTTATTTTGACTAATTTAAAGGATGCATTTCTTGTGGTGTGTAAGAGCCATTCCTATCACTTCCCAGTGTGTATTTGTTAATCTTACTTCTAAAGTTGGGAGGAAGACCTGTTGCTTGATGCTGTTTGCTCATTTTCCCCAGTCCTTTTAAGGTCGTTTCACTCTGCTGGTCAGGTTAAAGCCCTGATTGAATATTGTATGGTATGTATAATTTGTGAGATATAAGTGTTGTGCTTCATGGTAAAATATTTTTGCTAAACTCTGCTATAATTGTGTGTTCTTGTTACCATATGACCTGGTAGTTTGTGTCATTTGATAATGCACTTCCCTCTGTGTGGGAATGCTGCTGATTTCTCTGGCATTACCAGGTGAGTGGGACTCTGAGTGTGCTGTGTAAGTATTCAGAGACATTCTTTCCCTCATGGGATGCAGAGTCGGTGTGGGTGGCTCAGTGTTTTGTTCTGCCAAAGCCAGGAGGAAAGACCTTTAGAACAGGGCTGATGCTTGCATTCCAGAATGGTGGCATTTGGCTTTCTGTGCCAGCAGGGATGGGCTTGGCTTTTTGGCTCACTCTTAACTGGTGTTGCCATACCCCTTTCTGCACTATGTCCCTTGTCGGCCCTTTCCAAGGGAGCCAGGAGCTAGCTACCTGCAGAGGCTCTGATTCAAGCAAGCATGTAAGCACATGCTTGAATCCCATTGATGTCAGTGAGACTTCAGCATGTTATTAAACATACGCTTAAGGACTTTGCTGAAGTGTGTCTCAGATGCAGGCACTGTCTGCCAGATGTGCTCTCAGAAGGCTTGGAAGCCTCCCTGGTGTTGTCACATTTACAAGCTAGTATCAGCAGGCAGCTTACTGGACATGTGTAATACGTACTTCTGTATTCAGGGGCAAGGCATTTCAGGGAGGAGTGGTGTGAAATAACCCAAATGCTGAGTAAATGTGGCCAGATTCTTGCTGGAAATGGGTAGCTTTGCTGAAAGGAGGAATTGCAGGGGCATAAATAAATTCTGCACCTTCACAACTTTCCTTTCTGACCTTATGATGTGCAAAATATGTATGGTCTTTGTTGCTGTTTGGACCCTCACTTGTTTTGTGAAAAATCACAGCTGTATTCTAACCCTTGTGCTTGGAATCTGTTAATAAGCTTTTAAAAAAAAGGTTTTGTCTCCTGCACTTGCCTCATACCTGCAAATTAACAAGTACGGTAAACTGTGTGCAAACAGAATGTGGAGCTGAAACCCAGGTAGAAATACTCATTGACAGTTTTACCTACTCCTGTACTGTTTGGAGTTTACAGTGGTGTATTTGAGATCAGAATCTGTCTGTAGGTGCGTACTAAAATATTGTTGCTTTCTTATCAAGTACGATACCAATAGAATTTAAAGTTTAAAAAAATATAAAAAGTGCAAGCTTTTATTTCTGAAGGTGTCTGAAAACATTTACTACACTATTTGGAGTTGTTGCAAAGCAAAAATCCCAAAAGGCCTGTGTCCACATAGCTGGGGTTGTTTAGCTAGTGATTTGCTTGTGTATGTTGTTAAACTGATTACAGGATATCTGGGCTCTCTGTGAGTCCACTACATAGTTTGTGGAAAGCTTGATGGTAGCAGTGTTTCAGCACTGGGAAAGCAGACATCAAAAGCTGCAGTGCCAAGAAGTGAATTCCTTTAAAGGAGAGACCTCCTGGGAGCTCCTGATTTCATCCACTCCAGCAATTCAATGCCGTGGTACCAAAGCATGGCATTAGGTTTCCCTTAAATACCTGGGTGTTCCCCAATGAAATCACATAGCGCTTGCTTCTAAGCTAGCACTAGCTTACATGGAAAACTATTAACCTTCATGCTTCTCATGTGTGAAATCGAAGAGGAATTAGCAAAAAAATAGCTGGAAGAAAAAACTTGCTGGAATTGGGAAAAGAAACATTCCTTTCTGCTTGGTTAACTCATTCACAGATCTTTCAGGATGATTTTTTTAAATACCACATTATGGATCACCATTCTTTTTGATGTATGTTTTAATAATATAATTAAATGCTGAGAAAGGCCTGAAGTAGATGGAACAGTTTGACAACTTTTCTTCTGTAAATAGGGCACTGATAAAGAAGCAATCATGGTCTCAGGTCTGCTTTACCATCCTGCCTGTACTTTGCCTGCATGCAATTTTTGTAGTATGTGAAGTACCTGAGATCTTGTTCACTGTTGAGTTTGCTTTAGAGGATGCCAACAGCTAAGTGAATCAAGTTTTATTACTTCTTGGGTGTACAAGCATCTTGTGGCAATTCCTGTTTCAGGGACGTAGATGTCAGTCAGTGGAAGATGATTGGTAGCGGTGTGGCTGTGATGCTTAGACTGTAGGTGAAGCAGGCTTTGTAGATGGAGATGATCTCTTCTGGTCTATATGTTATTGCTACCTTAAAAATCAATTAAACGTTTCTGGAAAATGTTTTTAGTCCAGGCAGGGAGACATTCTTGTCTTGGTAAGGGCCGAGATAAACCTCCAGATACTCCACAGTAGTTACTTAAAAATAATGGAAGCTTGCCTTCATTTGAGACTTTGCTAGAGCCACATCTGTCCATGGGTTGCCTTAGTCAAATAGAAATCCCTGAGTTTGATACTATGACATGGTGCGGAAGAGGGGAAGGAGGAGAATCCAGCAGCTATGGCTTCAGTCTAAGTGATAGGAGACCTGTGGTTTGATTTGTTTGTTTGTTTTGCTGATTTCCTAGTGCTGGTTTCAAAGTATTGACTTCAGACAGCCCCAGGTAGTTCAGCTTAGGTGAGTTAGAGAAGTCGTGCTGGCATCTGAGCTTCCTGCACAATTGGGAAAAAGGGACTGCCTTGAAATGCTTATTAATGCTCCTGGGCTCAAAGATTGCCTGGGGCTAACAGGGAGACCCTAAGCATGAGGATTTGTGAATGCATCTTTCTTCTTAGAGTTGAGGTGTTGGATGTAATTCTGCCCACTGGGGCATTTCTGTCCCCTCAGGATTTATGCTCCCTTAAAAATAAGCCTTGGGAAGTGAGGCGTGAGAAGAGATGAACAAAAGCATCCTCCATCTTTTGTACTGAAACAAGAACACAGGGAGCAAAGAGTGTGTGATTTGTGTCCAGGAAGAGTGCGGCCAAGGGGGAAGCTTCATTTTGTTGCCTGGCAGTTAGCACAGACCCTTGAAAAAAGAAAACCTGCCTTCCCATCCTGTTTTTTTTTTATCATGGGAGGAGAGACCAGGATTGGGTCTTGCCTCTTCAGCAGCTGTCCTACCCACTGCGGAAGAGTGTGAAAGTTGTGAATTTGCCTTCTCTCAGAGTAAGAATAGAATTAGATTTAGGACCTCCCTTGCTTTGCATGACTGCAATACAGTGTGGGCCAGTTGCAGAAGGTGCATGCTACCACTGTTTCCACTTATGCTTCCTGGTTTATAGTGATCCCAGTGCTGCCTTAATGGGTTAGATGTGCTGAGGGCGCAGCCTCCTAGTCAGGGACAGCCTAAGGCCTTACTGTGTCTGTAGCCTGGGTTTGATTACAGCATTTGCTTAGCTGCAAAAGGGCAGGACACATTTGTGTAGACATGGGTGTCTCAGTTTGGACACCCAGGCACTCAGCAGGTGAGATCCATACTAAAAGATGCAATGGTGTTACTCATTATAACATTTAAGAGATAAATTTTGTATTGTCTGATCTGGTAGGTTTAGGTTCTTTTCACAGTGGCTGGAGAGATGTCATACTCTCACTTTTCCTGTGATGGAAATGCTTATCTATCTTGGGTGGCAGATTACTCTTTCAAACTAGCCACAACTTTGTTACAGTTACATTAGATAGGATGGACTTCCTAACACTGGCTGGAATAAAGGTGTCACTGGAGGTGAAGGATGTGAGTTGTCAATCACCTCTCAATAGAGCCTCCTGTGGATATGTTAATGACCATCCCTATGCATTTCCTGGCAGTCATTCCTAGTGCACTTAATGGGTTGTGAAGTGTGACCTCATTAACGTAAGGTCTGGCTCTGCTTTCATTCTAGGTCGTCAGAGCTGCTGAAGAAGCTGCTTCCACGCTGGCAAGTTCCATCCACCCTGAGCAATGCATCAAGGTGCTTTGCCCCATCATTCAGACTGCAGATTATCCCATTAATTTAGCTGCCATCAAAATGCAGACAAAAGTAATTGAGAGGATTTCAAAGGAATCATTGCATCAGCTCCTTCCTGATATCATTCCTGGGTTATTACAGGTACAGTATCCTGTGTCACAAATGCTCCTGGGCACAAACCACCACTGAGTAATTTGTGAGGTCTGTGACCTCAGAGAGAATGGATGGACCCTTTGGGGTTAGATTTTGTTAAATTAAAGTTTTAATCCCTTTAAGTTTTTATATTTGAGTTTTTAATGCTAAGAAAAAGAAAATTCAGTTTCTTCTGTGTATGTTCCACAATTAGAAGCCTTGGCCTGACTCCTAAATAAGCCAGTAGTAGCCACATAATAAATTTGAGTGTAGGAGTCAGCCACATCTTATGCTGTCTCAGTACATCCCAAGCAATATATCTTGTAGTCTCCTTTATTTCTGCTGAGCTGTTCCGTATTCTGATTATACTTTGCACTTGAATTTGAATCCCAGCAGGCAGGCTGGTCCTTTCTTCTTTCCAAAATCAGGACTGAACTACTTGCTGACTTCATTCAGCCTCTTTCATAAGCCTCTCAGGCTGGGTGGGGAGCTGTGTTTTTGCCAGTGTTAAAGCTTGGTCTTACAATGCAAATTTAGCTTTCAGCATTGTTGCAGGAATGTTTTCTTCTGTTCCCCTGCACAAGCAGCCGGCAGTGCCAGTGGCTGGGATGAGGCTGCAAGCAAGAAGGAAATAAGGGGAGGCAACAGCGAGAGAGGAGAGAGAATGTGTATGTGTTTACTGGAGAGAGATTGTGGCAGGAACAGATCAGTCAGTGTGAAAAGGGAGACATGTTTGGGTGGGTGAGACTTCAGTGGAGAACTGGGGTAAAGAAGCCCTCCTCGCTGTGAGCATAAAAAGTTGGAAGGACAAGAGCAAAGTCAGAAATTCCCCTTCTGCATCCTAGGGTTCGTCTCAACTTTGTGGTGTCAGCTCTTGCAATTCTTTTCTTAAATTTCAGCTTCTGGGAATCAGACAATTCTGTATTGATCTAAGCTTTTGTTGTGAAAAGTTTTTAGCCGTAATTGTTGAAGACAACAATCTGAACAGTGGAGCTTCAGTGCACTAGAAAAGTTTGGGAGCAGCAAGCCTTTGAAAATGCAGTTGTATTTGTTTATTAAATTGCTTCCATGTCTTAAAATGGATCTTATTTCAAAGCATAGATACTTCCTCACCTTAGAATCTCCTAGTGATAGAAGGATTCTGCTCCTCATATTTGGGAAGTATTTTGGAATCCTAGCTGAAGGACTGTGTGGAGGGAATCACCAGTGTGCTTCTTTACGATGCCAAGGCTACTGGCAGAATGGTGAAGAGGCAAGTATCAGACAGCACCAATATGAGCACAAGCATGCAGCTCAGCATCTTGGAGTGGGATCTCCCTGACTCCAGTGAACTGCTGGGGATGTTCCATGCAGGAACAGGGCTTAGCTGGCGGTGTCATGGTGCTTGCCCTGGTCCCAGTGCAGAGCTCTGGCTTCCTCAGAGCCCGGGGGATAGTGGTAGGCTGTGAGGCAGTCTCCCATGTGCTGCATCTTGATACCCTCAGGCTGGAGACAGCTTTGAGCCCATGAAATGTCCTGACTGAATGCTCTAACTGTTGGGCTGTGTTATTAAATTCTGGGAAAAGAAGCACTGTCTTGCAAGCAAGTTGGCAAATGGAGAGGTGGGGTGATGGTCCCACTGGTGCATACAGGGCAGGCTCTACCAACCCAGCACCCACCAGGACGCAGCCCTCAGGCCTCAGCACCACACAGGTGTGCATGCCCTCATGGGAGTAGTTTGGGATGGACACATAAACAAAATTCCAGGCCCACAGGGAAACTTAAGGTCAAGCAGAGGTATCTGATGATCTCAGGAAGCCTTTGGGTTGGGACCCATGAGACTGTGTCCTGCATCTCAGCTATCCTTCCAGCAGTGGGTTGTGTCTTAGTGGGTGTTCCTCTGCTGTAAGCCTGGGCTCAGCCTTTTTTCCACCTCTGTCCTCAATAGCTTGGTGTTTCTCTCAGCTCATCTAGATCTCATGCTTTCCTAGCTCAGAGCTCATTGGGATTGCAGACTGTCATTTCACACTGTATTTTGGCCCTGCAGCTGTAACAGCCTCAGCTGTGCTGCATTCCTCCTCCTGGCTTTCCCAGCAGAGGTCACCCTGCATCTGGAGGAGCCACTGTCCCTTAGGCTGAAGTGATGTCTTCATTTCTCATGGGATGGCTGCTTACTGATGAATCACTGCCTGAGTACAGGACTGATGTCACCAGCTGCTAAGTGACCTGGTGGCTAGCTTGAGCTCTCCTGGAGCTGCCAGAGATCTGGTACACCTACAGGGGTCTCTCAATATGTTATTGTCTGGTATTACCTGATAAGTAATCAGAAAGCTTCAGGTTACAGAGGCAGTTCAGTGTGAAGCACAGTGTTTAAGGCTTTTCTGAAGACAAGCTGGGAGCAGGAGGGCTCCCCTCCAAGAAGTCCTGACCATCTAGGATAGTGTATGGTCATCTGAACTGGACACAGGAATGTGTATATTTGATGGAGTCCTAAGCACATGCTGGGGAAACTGTGTTGTTGCTCAGTGCTACAACATTAATTTTAACATGATAGTAATAATCTATACTGTCAGGAACAAACAGGATGGGATTGTATTCTCTCACTCTTTGAGTATTTAGGTTGCAAATTGTTATGTTAAGCAGAGCTTTTTCTGTTGCTCTATTAGGTCAGGCACATTTACAGAATGTTCATCAGCTCTTTAGTATAATGCTCTGAAAGGATGTTTGTGAGTGCTGTTTGACTTCTGACCTTTTTTCCTTGTTTCACAGGGTTATGATAATACGGAGAGCAGTGTCCGTAAAGCTAGTGTATTTTGCCTAGTGGCAATTTATTCAGTAATCGGAGAAGAACTGAAACCTCATCTCGCACAACTCACCGGAAGCAAGGTACGAGAGTAAATGCATCTCTGGGCTCTTGATTATAGCTAGCTGAGTGGCTTGCACTACTAGCAGCAAGACCAGTGGCATCAGTGATGCCACAATAGTTCTGGGTCAAGCTCCTTGTACTATGTTAAATCGTATCTCACCCTCCCAAACACTACTAGAACAGCACAGCACTTGCTCAGCAGTGTGAGCATTTGAAATCCCACTAAGAAAATTCTGATGGGGTACAGAAATGGGTTTCATGATGCATTTGATCCTGTGTAACTGCAGGCTGCCACTGAGCGGGTCCTTCCCACTTACAGCCGTGTTTACCTTGGCCCTTCAGTGCTGCATCCAGGGGTGTCTCTGCAGTGAGTTGGTTCAGCTGGCTGCTCTGGCTGAAAACCAGTTCTGCAATCCAAATTAATTAGCTTTCAGTCTGTTCTGCAGCTGTGTGGGTAACCCAGTGCAAAGAGGGGTGGGAATGCATGGCTGGGATGGGTGGGAGAGCAAGTTCTCTCAGCAGCAGGTTGTGGTTTGGCTGGTAGAAATGCAGGTAACACCTCACTTTTAATAGCTTGGTAGTGTCCCTTCTGGGACACCAGCAAGTTCAAGTGGCCCTTCAGAGGACTTTGTGCCCTAGAGTCAGGTTATAGCAAAACTGAAGCTCTGATCTGATGCTGCAAGTGATACCAACTCCTTAGTTCAGCTCTGGCCTTCAGACAAGAGCTGGCATTTCATGTAGAAGCAGGCAGTGTCTGATTGGTTTTCAGAGCTGTTCAGGAAGCCATCACAAGATTTCTTCTCCTGTTTGAAGTCGTCATAACCAAGATTTCTATGCAATTTTACATACAATTCTGCATTTTTGTTTCTGAAATAGATCTCTGCATGTGAATAGGTATGCCTAGTTTAGAGGGCTTCATTATGTTATTTTGAAACAATAATTTCTTTCATGGATAGTGGCACAAGACGTGTGGCATAGGCCAAAACAACCTGAGACTGAAGACACTTAGATTTTATTTCTGAATTGAGTTGCCTTGTCCTTAAACAAATTATTTGTGCCTCCAAATCACTCTGGAAAGAGATAGCTATGAGTGCTGAGGTCTACCTCATTATATTTGGGCAGTCAGGAAATCCCCCCTATAAAATGTTGTAGAGACTTTATTATCCCAGTATCCTAGGTGCCACGGACTTACTCCACCACATAACTAACTATAAACATGTGAGTAATTCTTCTGGGTTTATGCAGACTGCCTGTGTGTTTAAAGTTAAATGTGTGCGTGAGTCATTGCAGGATCTGGAGCTAAGGTGGTAAGGCAGAAAAAGAAAACAAGCCCATGCAGAGGAAGTATATAGTCATAACAGCTGCAGTTTCACTAGATGTACCAAGTTAGTGAAGATATTTAAATGTCATTGAAAATGACCATTTTATAAAGCGTGGAAAGTTCAGGGTGTTTCCTAGGAGGGACCATGGCTCTTGGATTGCTGTGTGCCTTCAGCCCTACTGACCTCTGTGGGATTCCTGCCCACCCAGAGCAGGCTGCAGGATTGAAGTCTGATGGCTGCTGAAGTGAAATGCAATAGGATTTTCTAAATCTCTAACTTCTCTCTCTAACTTCAGTGGGACTAGGCACAACCTCCTGCCTCTGTCTGTCCTGTGATACTCTGAGCTTTGCTTCTGATTTTCTCCAGAGA
>JANHGB010044772.1:0-46242 GCA_026283785.1 Coracopsis vasa
TGGATATACAACTCTTCACATGTTGGGCATAGCCCTTCCAAGTTTTCATATTCCTCAAGTTACACTGTAAGCGCGGTAAGGCGCAGCACCTCGTCCAGCGTGAACCCTTCTCCATCTCCATCTTCTTCTGTTTCTTCTCCTTCATCGCCCTCCTCGTCGCCGCTGTCACCGTCCACCTCCTTCGGGCCCCTCACGCCGAAGTCCCACAGCGCCGCCATTGCTGCCCGCCGGAAGCACCTGCGCCCACGCTTCCGGCCGTGGGGCACCACGGGCGCGCGGGTCCTGTAAGAGGTATGTGTGTGGCGGGAGTAGCTCTGCAGAAAAGGAGGGAGACGAGAGCAAGCGGGGGTGTCTCAGACAAGCTGAGCCTGATCTTATATTTTACCCGCCCCAGCAGCTTTTACTCAGCGGCCCATTCTCACGCAGGCGGTGGGATGCAGCGCGTCTAGCAAGCGGTCAGGACCCGGGGAGGAGCAGCAAGCAGCGCCAGCGCGCCCCGGTCGCCTCTGTGGCTGCCATGGTCCTGCTGCCAGCGCGCCGCGCTCTTCTCGCCGCCGGCCGCCGTTGGCTCCCCCGTCACTATGGTAACCGCCGCCTTTTCCCCCTTCTCCTCCCCGGGGCCGCCAGGGCCGTGCTTAGCCCTCCTTTGCTCTCCCCACAGCTCCGGCGGCGGCGCGGCCCTCCTCGGGCGCGGGGGGCGAGCCGGAGAGCGAGGGGCCCGGCCGGGACACCGCGCTGCTGCGGCACCTGCTGCTGAAGCTGCGGGCCACTGGGCCCGTGACAGTGGCCGAGTACATGCGGGAGGCGCTCACCAACCCCGGACAGGTGCGGGCGGGGACGGGCCGGGGGCTCCGCGCCTCCTCCAGGGGTGCCGTGCCGCTCACCGCGCCCCCGGCCCCTCTCTATCTGCTCCCCGCAGGGCTACTACACACGCCGCGGCGGCATCGGCGAGAGCGGGGACTTCATCACCTCACCTGAAATAACTCAGGTGTTTGGAGAGGTAACGCGCAGTACCTGACCCATGAAGTAACTTGCTTTCACTCCTGAGCTGCGCGGGGCCAGCTGTGGTTTCCAGGCCTGCGTTTGGGCGTGTTACCTATGTCAAAATACTTGAATAGCGGTTATGAGCTTCCAGTTATTACCCAGGAGAAAAATGGGGTTTGGAGGAGTGAGCAGTAGTTTGTTTTTCTAAGATCGGGGAGTCCTTTAATGTGTTACAGTCAGGGACACCATCTGTGCTTGGTAGCACTTGTCTTCATATTAAAGAGAGTTGCAGTAGTTTTCAATGTGAAAACTCAGGAATCGTTTTCAGGTTTTGGTGTAGTTTGTGTGTCACTTCTAGCAATGAGGACTGGCTAACACTGTTCTTCCCTTTGGTGAAACACATGTGCATGAAAAGCAGTTGTTCAGGGGCAGCTGGGCAGTGACCTGCATTCGAGCCTGGAATAAAAGTTCTTGCTATAGCCAAGAAAGCTTACTGATGGAGAGTTGCTTGTCCCGGTCTGACAGCAGCCACCTAATCATATTTAAAGAGAAGGGGGGGAAGTTACATATCATAATGATTTTTCTTAACTTTAAAATATGGTGAGAGGATACTGCCATAGTATCTTAGTTATTGCACTTTCCACCAAGTCTTGGAGTGGTTACTGTAACTCTTTATGCTGTTTCTCTCTCAGTTGATAGGAATATGGTTTGTCAGTGAATGGATAGCCATGGGCAAGCCAAAAGCGTTCCAGCTGGTGGAGCTGGGCCCGGGGAGGGGCACTCTTACTGATGACATGTTACGGGTAGGTGAAAACTGTTATTAATATTCTTTATTCCTGGTTTTATTCCATGACTACTCTGAAATCTGAAGGAATGATGTTTTGCTGTCGGGGTTTAACTGTTCCTGGTAATCAAATAATTCCACTCAGGAGATTTGCAGTTTAGACTCTAACTGAAACACATGCATGTTTCTGAGACCAGTTGTCTCAGTTGAAAGCAGAAAACAGGCCAATGTGTACACACTGCGCAGGCACACATAAAAGCTTTCGGAAGGGGAGGGCAGAAATATGCCATTACAAATTATTTCTGTATAGGAAAGCATTGTCCAAACTGGAAACAATTTAGGAAGGTGCTGCAGTGTAACTGGGAAGGAGGCCTCAGTGCAAGTAATAGGAGAAAGAGCATGAGGACAATCATACAGAAGTTAAGTTGTGCCAGTTTCTTTGGGGATTTCAGGGGCACATTTCTTCTGAGTTAACCCTTTGTGTTCAGTCATGCTTGTATGGCTGTCAACTAAAATACTACTGATTTGAAAACAGATTGCTGGTGGGATTTAGAACCTCAGAAGTACTTTTATTCTATTACATATGTTAATGAAAAAGCTCTAATAAGCAAAATGAAATGTAGGATATTGAACACTTTTTGTTCATGGTCCTTGGAAAAACAAAACCATTCTTCTCCTAATGCTAAACACTCTGCAGGTTTTACTGAACTGCAGGCTAATACTAAGTTGCTAAATTAGCATTTCATGTTGTTGTCCTTACAGCTGTGTAATGCATGCTGTATTTTGCCAAATTTGCTAAAAGCATAGTAGCTTTTATCAAAATTGATGAAGAAATTCCCACTTTCTTCTAGAAAAGCAAAACGTAGTCTCTTTCACTGAAACTACTTTGTCAAATGAAAGCCAAGTAAATCTTTTATCTTACATAGAAATAGATTAAAAGTTAATTCTTAAACCTTTAACATATGCAGCATGTGACTGTGCCTAATAGAATTCATCTGCCTTTATAGGTCTTCAACCAGCTTGCCTCTTTACTTAGTAAATGTGATGTCTCTATTCATCTGGTAGAAGTGAGTCCCAAACTCAGCGAGATCCAAGCACTGCGGCTGACAGGAGGGAAGGTGCAGTCAAACCCTGAGGACAATTCTGCCTACATGAAAGGCGTTAGCAAGACTGGAATTCCCATTTCCTGGTACAGAGACATTCAGGATGTGCCACCAGGTAAGGAACTTGAATGTCTCACTACAGGGATGACATCCTTCCTCCGTCTGCAGCTTTTGATAATGAGGACATCTCTGCTAGCCTTCACAATGGATAGAAAAGTAGTTAATATACATATTTCTTCATGTATGAGTCTGAGGCAGGATATTAACCCATTTTCGTAACAATTCTGACTACCTGCATTTTGGGATAGCTACCCAATTGCATGTATTCTGACTTTTTCTTTTCATGGGAAACCATTTACTGGCTTTATCTGAGCCTCCTTTCATGAGATACTGATCTAAAATTCAGGGACTGGAAGCTAAAGCCAGTTGTAGCAATGCTGTCTTTGATGTACCTAAGCAGGAAGTAATGATAGATACTTCACAACCACATTAACTAGCTTAGTTCATTAAAAGACATAAAAACATTTACATTTTCAACTGGAAGCTGCTATAGAACCATTAATAATTTAACACATTCTCTTTTTACCTTCCCACAGGTTTCAGCTTTTACCTTGCACATGAGTTTTTTGATGCCCTGCCAATACATAAGTTTCAGGTATAGCAAGATGATTGTTGTTATTGGGACCATCTACTTAAATGCCTTCTCTCTTCAAGGAAGAGTAGAATTAAGGTGCCAAACTAAACACGTGTTGTCTCTGATGTTAAAATGTTCTTCCTGACTGAATTTGGACAAAAAAGGCTTAATTCAGTTGATAACTGTAAAATTAATAACTGTTCTTGAATGGAAATCTTGCAGAAAGCTTTTTCTGCTGAGAGAAGTCTCCAGCTTTTTAATTCCCATATTATTTTATCTGTGACTACTAAGAAAGCCTGAAGGGCTTCCATTTGAATGGTAATGACAATGGCAAAATAGAGGCTAGTTAGGATTCAAAAGTGTCTTTCTACTTCAGTTTAATTCATTAAAACCACTGGTAGAATAAAATACTTTTTTTTGATAAGTTAAATATTGTATAGTCAATAGAAACGCATAATTTTTTAACAGCATCTTTCATTCTTTTGAGTAAAACTAAACCTGTATTTGTTGACTCTGCAGCTGAGTCTTCTCTTTGGAAGAACAAGCTTCTTCCAAAGCAGTTACTGGAATTAAATAGGAATAAATAATTGTTGTTAATAGTGTATTATGTTCTTAAAATCTTTATGAAAATGCTTGACATGTTAGTGCAATTAAAGACACAAGCTACTGTTGTATCCACTGAAGTATAAAACAAGTGCTTTGGGCTCATCAAACAGAGAACAGAGAAGGGCTGGTGTGAGGTGTTGGTTGATATAAATCCAGAAGTTCCTGACCAGCTGCGGTTTGTCCTGTCACCATCCCGTACCCCTGCGACGGAAATCTTTATCCAGGTGAGGTTGTGCCTACCAGAGCTTATCCTTATATCTTTACTGACTCTCTCAAGTACGTTCACTGCTGCTCAGTTCCTCTGACAGCAGGAGGAAGGCTCTCAGCCTGCAGACGAGTAAATACACCTCACTATTTCCATTCTGAGAAACTTCCACCAGCATCTAACTTTGTATGCTTGAAAATATAGCACAGAAACAAACACGTACATCAAGCTTTGCAACATCAGAGCCTAAACAGACAAAACGTTCCAGAGAACAAACGGAGGGAGCAAGGGGCAGGGAGAGTTATGCATTGTATGTGTTACGTCAGTGGCAGCAGCCTTGCCTGAGCCAGGCTCAGCACAGTCCTCGGTGCTTCTGTGCTACACTGGCCTTTAATGGAGAGGGTCTAAGATTACCTTTTTTCCTAAAGCTCACTGGATTCTTAAAGTTACAAAATGAAGTAACTGAGACTAAAACCAGCTACAAAGTCTCACACAGAAAGGCCTTTTTGAAGGGTGCACACAGCCGAAGAGCTGTTTTCCTTCTTTCAGTACCACAGTAACGCAGTTTCACCTGATGCAGGTATTCTTACTTGTTAGAAAAAATTGTGTTTCAGTCAATTATAGGTTGAGATGACTGAAATCCAGCACTCAGAAACCACTAATTGAAAATGACTGTTAGCAAAAGCTCAAGGTCTCGGTAGCCTAGAATACAGCCCTGCACCTCTGTGCCCCAGTGAAGTGCTGACAGTTCCAAGACATCAGGTGTGAGGAACTGTTGCCCTGTGCTTGTTTGCTAATACAGGTGTTTTGATCTTTGAACTCTGCACTAGCCTGAGGAGACAAGAGATCATGTGGAAGTGTGTCCTGAGGCTGGTGTCATCATTCAAAGGCTTGCCTCTCGGATAGAGGAGGATGGTGGGGCTGCACTGGTTGCTGATTATGGTCATGATGGAACCAAAAGTGACACTTTCCGTGTAAGTCCTTTACCCTGAAATAATAAATAAAAGGTTACAGAGTATTTTGGCTTGTTGTTTGGAGCATTAGGCTCTTGTAAGAGGAAGTATCTTTGGTGGACATAATAGCAAAAATTGCCTTATGCTGCAATGATAAAACTGACTAATCAAGTCCTTAATTAATCAGTACGCATAAGGGTTTGTCAGACAGAAGGGATTATCTGAACCCTTCCTACACTTATCCAAGATCTTCCAAGTATAATTTGCTGTTCTTACTCCTCACAGGCACAACTTAGTGTTGGCTAGCCCCAGCTGTGGGAGCAAGGGCTTACAGCTGAGTGTGGTCTTTCAACTTACATACATGTTTCAGGGTTTCCGGGATCACAAGCTTCACGATGTGCTGACAGCCCCCGGGACTGCAGACCTCACAGCAGACGTTGATTTCAGCTATCTTCGAAAGATGGCACAGGGAAGAACAGCCACATTGGGCCCCATAAAACAGCGGGAGTTTTTAAAAAACATGGGCATTGACGTCCGGCTGCAGGTACGATTGTGTTACAGGTGCATAAACTCTCCTAATCCACATGCAATAACCTTAGCCAGCAAGACAGCTGTTATAAAACCTGATTTCAAAGGGGAAGTTGTTCAAAACAACATGTACAGGTGAGATCAAGAGTTGCTTCTCCTAGGCATAAGTTACTCTGGATCCCTCAAAGTAAACTTACCATACTGTGTTTAGGAGTATTTAATGCGAGACTTCGCTACATACAGCAATGTATGAGTTCCGTTGGGAATCTCACCACTTCTACTGGATAGTACTGCTAAGTTAGTTTAAGTGAAAGGGATGCACCGAGGGATCACAAGTATGAGGGAATTTATAGGAATGCAGGAAGGGCTGTAATTGACTTTCTTTTTTCAGGTGCTGTTGCAGAATTCACATGACACAGCGACTCACAAGCAGTTACTTCACAGCTATGATATGCTGATGAACCCCGAGAAGATGGGGGACTGTTTTAACTTTTTTGCCCTGCTGCCTCACCAGAGACTTGTACATCCTGACAAGAAACATAAACAAGAATCAAAGTCTCCCTTACCACCTGTGGCTGGATTTAGTGAACTCTTAATGAAGTAATTTCAGCTACTACAGTAGTAGCTTGCAATAGCAACTTATTGAATAAATTACACAAATGAAAAGGAATAGAGTCCTGCATTTTATGGTTTCATGTACTAAATGTTTTGCAATAACATGATTGGCATATAACTACATGTGCAGTAAGGTAAGAACCAAGTATTTTATCCTTGAGCTGAAAGCATACGAAACATCACATTACTTCTCCAGACTTTTCTCACCCCACTCTATGCTTCAGGCCCGTGTTTTGGTAGGGAGTGTTATTTTGGAGTAAAGGTAATGCTTGTGTTTTAACGATACTTTTGAGTGGAAACAGGAACCATGCAAAAAGAGTTACTAGTTCGAGGCACCTGCTAAGGGAATTCCCACGGCAAGGCATATTCTAGTGACAAATCCAGAAACAAGAAAGAACCATTTACTTCCAAGAACACCTGACAGGAGACTTAATTCATGTAAATAAAAAGAACAAGTCTGATAGGGAAATAAATTTTATTTTCAAGCTTATCAGAGGATATTTACAAACAATGGGATGTATAAAAATATAAAAGTACTTGACAGTGTCCTTTTGAGGCTATAAATTTTACATGAGCATTTTTCTAGCATCATCGTAGCACTATTTTTTATGAACGCAACTTAATTCACCTAGGGGTAGGGATATTAAACACTGTAACCTACTGCTGTCAAAGTGTGCAGTAAAGGTAGAAAAAAAGGGAATAGAAAACCTCAGCTATTTTTACTATGCTGAAGAAAGTTTACTCTTAATGTATGTCTGATTTTGTTTTGGTTCCTTGACTATTAGCTGCTTGCAGCTTCTATTGTCTGGCCCCATAAGTCTATGTACACAGTCAGCTAATGTCCTCCAACTTCCAACAGCATTATTTATTTTAATACAACTTGAAGAATAAATAGCTCATATAACATTTTGGAGCACAGCAGACTTCATGGGGAGAGACATCAGCCGGGCCTTCTACTTCACTGTTGTCCCCTCCTTCCTCTATTCCTGTTGTGCTTTTTGGAGTGACTGAACTGGCTTTACTTCCTCCCTTAAAACACCACCACAAAAACTCAAAACAAATTAAACCCAAAACCACAGAAAAACCTGAATTGACAGCTCAAGTATAAACGCTGAAGTATATACCAGACTGAAGCTACATTATTACAGTTAGGATGGAAAACAGCAATGGTTTGTTTCACTGAAATTTGGTCACTTGCACAGTGGAAGTTGGAAAAAAGCCCTGCTTCCCTTACCAAGGCAGGGTAAACGCCAGACTGCTGATTTCATGGGGGACTGCTCTGGTTCCATAGAGGAAAAACAGTGCCTTGCTGCAGGATTGGTCCTGAAAACCTGCCTTAACAGGATGGCACGGTTCCACTCAGAGTTCCTCTGCTGTCACTGCCCTGACAGCACAGAATGGGGAAGGTGACCCCCAGTGTAGGAGTGGCAGTGACAGGACAGCCATCAGGCAGGTCCCCTGCACAAACCTGAGAGAAACATGTGCTAGGAGAGAGGACTCCGGTGGCTGGAAGGGCTGCTGGGCACTGCCATGCACTAGCATTTTGTGCAAGGTTTGGTATACCCTAACAGGGAAGCCAGAGCGCAGCCTTTACCAACCTGGATACCTGCAGAATGTAGTGGCAGCCAGATCAAAGGCAATAGGAAAAGGCAGGTTAAACATCCAAACCTACCTGTGGTTATATATTCCTGCAGCTGCTGCTGATGTTATCACCAGGTCACTGTCACTGCAAGCAGCTGCCAGCCCTGAAATAACCTTGCCAAACTTTATGTATATCTCACATAGAAAAAGTCTGCTCACCTGCTTCCTTACCTGAATAACAACAGTAGAAAAAATACTTATCTACAAACACACATACAAAAAGTCTTTACAGGAGAGAGGAGATACCCCAAAGCCTCTCGCTGACTTTGCAGTTCAAGCCTGTATTAGTTCTTTAAAAAGTATTTAAAATCAAGCTGCAGTTGAGCAGCTTGGCAGATCAGGGATATGTACAGCTATTCAGCACCTTCCAGCATCACAATGCTCTTATCCCACACAGAAAGGAAGAGTTCATTTTTTTCATTTCCTAAAATCAGACAGAAACCAAAAACAACTTTCTTCTCTTTGCATTTAGCATTCATGGCCTCAAACGTCTTTGAAATACCATGAACTCTGACTGCTACACTGTCCTCCGAGGGAATCATTTCAAAGAACACTTCTGCTTCCTCTCTACTGTGCCACAAGTCCATAAATGGTTGGAAATCCATCAGCTGAAGCATCTGCATAGAAACTGCATTAGGAGTTGGTCTGGGACTCTTCATTCAGCTCAAACAACACAGCAAAGAGGACAAGGAGGGACTGCAGGTTAAGGTCAGAAGGCAAAGCCCGTTCTCCTACAGTTCAGCTGCCCTGGCAGAAGCAACAGGTGATCTGATACCCAGTGTTGCTCCCAGGTTTTGAGCAGAGTTAAGACACAAGCTCGCAGGCTGCAAAGTGCTCCTGATGCAAGTCCAGAGAACCTTAAAAGTATTAGAAAAATATTAAAAAATTTAAACAAATCTAATTGCTCAGAACAACAGAAGAAAGTTGCATGTGCTCTTCCCTATTTTTCCACATCCTTCTGCTAGAAGCTGGTTTTCCACAGTGAAAAGGTACGCTACATCAAGTCTTGTGTGCTCTCTGTGCATTACTTGGGTAATGCCTTTGGTGTGTAACAACAGCATGTGTGCCAGCCTTGTCCAGCAACATACTGTTGTGGCTTACTGCTCTGTTCTAACAGACAACAGAAAGGACTAGCATAGCTTTGATTGTCATCTCTTTGGATTGTCAGCCAGCATTTCAAGAGGAATGTGAGAAGTTAGGGGGGGTTCTCTTTTTTGAGGGTAGCTGGAAAAAGTTCAGTTAGGGCAAAGACACACGTATTTAACTGTCTTACCAGCAGCAAGTTATTCCTTCATCTGTGAAGCTGTATTTGACCTAAACCACCATTGTTTTGCTATTAGCCAAGGTATTCTGCACTGATTTCTTTTTACAGTCTCTTTTCACCATGCAGAGTTTACGAAATGGGAGATGTATCTAAGTAACAGAAAACAGTCCTCTATGGCCTAGTAAATAGGGATTAGAAAACCATTACAAAATTCTTATTGTGTAGGCTATGAAAAAAACCCAAAACAAACAACAAAACCAACAAACCAAAACCAGTCCAAACCTTGAAACCACACAAACCATTCAATGTGTGCACATTACACCTCAGTAATGGCTTTGTAGTCACACAGCTCGGTGAAATGCTACCCAGTGGAGCCTGTCCCACTGTCCAGTAACTACTCATAGTTTAAGCAGAGATGGAGAGAAGCTTGTCAGATGACAGTCTATTCCCAAGTCAATGCAGGATCCTCTGGGGCGTTGCACACTGAACAGCATACAGCATTCAGGAAGAGCAACAGTTGTGCCAAAACTTATCTTCAGTTTCTGTTGGAGTATCTTTCCTTGCTGCAATTTAGCATAATGAATAGATCAAGGGTCTTCTTCCATATCATCTGGGTTGGGAGCCATAATAAAATGCTGGGGGTACTCAAGGTTGTGTTCATAAGCATGTTCTTTCCAGCGTGCATCATCACTCTCGTGGGTAATGTAACGCTCTCCGATGCGTGTTTCAAATTCTCTGAGGTCAAGCCAAGTCTGATAATCCTAAGGAGTAAATGAGATTTAAGGAAGCAGTGTAAGAAACAGCAGTATTACACTCCCACAGATAAATTCTGCAGTTTGCCTCTATTTTTAGTATAATGTTAAAAACCCCAAACCAAACACCTCTCCCCAAAATACCCCAACACTGTCCACAAAGAAGGGTTCAAAATTAAGTACGCTGGTATCTAAGGTTGTAATACTGTAAATCCTCAAAACTTTTTGTAACAAGACAGCTATGTCAGCTTCATTATAAAATTAATTGTATATATACCCATATAAGAAATTATACTCATTCCAATATTGTTTGTACTCAAAATTAATTGAATTTTCCCCTTAAGATCTTTTAGGTTATTTGGGTGCATGGATACATCATACAGTGCTGTGAAACCATTGCCAAAGGAACCCACCTCAAAGTGGTGGATAAATTCGTGGCACACACCAGTCTGTGTGTCTCTTTCAGCATTGAACTAACAATGTTTGTCTCTAACACTCATTGCAGTGCGGCTTCATGCACACATCACTGCCCACATTCAGGAGATGCCAGCAGAGTAAAACTCTATGTTGGTGTCAAACAAAAAGTAAGGGGCATAGTGACAGTAAGATAAAGTTTCCCTTGAGGAAAGAAGCCATTAACAGATGGACAGAATCCTGGAGCACATAAAATGTAAAGCTAAACCCAGAAATACGCACCCCTCTGTGAGTGCATCTTAACAGACTTTGATAGCAGCAGGTTTAATAAGCCCCTGAAGGATTTCATTAAAAAAAAAAATCATTATTCACCCATTATAAACATAGAAAAAGGCAGATGGGTTTACCTGTAGCCACGGGTGACTAAGGGATTTGTCAACACTGAAACGCTTTCTCATCTTCACTTGAAGCAAATTGTTTATTAAATCAATGGCTGACAACAGGATAAAAATGATATTGTTTAAATATTCACCACCTCTATCATCATTCACATGCTGCAGTGAAAGTCAATTTTTTTTACAAGTGTTTGTGTGTAGCCTACTGAATGCTTTCAATCAAGCTCTTGAATTTTGTATTTAGCTTTGCTTATGTTAAATGAGGCTACCAAACAGGTATGGGGTAAGCTTCCCCCTTCCTTTAATGGAAACACTAAAAGATTTACTATGTTACTTGTTAATCTTCTCCCCTCCTGATTTTAGTGGTTTTCAGAAATGCCTAAATAACTTGAGCATAATCCTATGTTCCAAAATGATGCAGCTACTTCCACTATTGTGTACTTCTGTGTATGTCCTTCTACATCTACATGTGTTACTTATATATACACAGCTGGCATTGGACAGCATCAGAGACCAACCCTGTAAGCTTCTAGATTGTTCAGACCTGACATTTAGATCCAGGTTTTGTTTCACTTGCTAATGTACAAAACTAAAATTCCAGAATCAACTTTGAACTGTTTCTGTAATATGAGTTTAGATTAAGTATGTTTTGAGATCAGCATTCAGCAAGTACTCATACATGATTTAACTTTTCATTGGGAATTTGGGGAAGTTTCAGGTTATTTACCCTACTCCTCATGCATGCAATTAATTTTTCTTGCTAAATCTATTAGCCCTTCCTGTATTTGACGATTTATCTTTCACAAATATATCCCAGCTCATATTTATCCATTTTGGCATAGTCTACTAAACTCAAGCTATCGATAATTCTCACACTCCTATCTATCTGAATTAACCTCAAAGTTTAAGCATTTCAATGCACTAATCTACATATAAAGGCATTCTAATAGCGAAAATTAATTTCCTTACCTTCACTAGAAATTTCCTTCCAAGGATTTGGTGGGTACATAAATGCTGCATTTTGAATCTGATCATTGATATCCTCATCTTCATTGAATGGGAATGTACCACTAAGGCTCACATAGACAATAACTCCTACCGACCACATGTCCAGAGAGCGGTTGTAACCTTTACTCCTGAGCACTTCAGGGGCAAGATAAGCAGGTGTCCCCACCACAGAGCGCCTGAAAGATTTTTCACCAATGATGCGTGCAAAGCCAAAATCACACAGCTTCACCTGCAAAAGAAATACATTTTGAACTGAGAAATCTCTGCTTGATCTCCAAAGCATGCTGCTGCCCAAGACCAGAGTGGTACTTGATACCGTTTATATCATCATTAAACACGGCATGCACAAAATCAGAGACAAACATGATGTAAGCCAGTCAGTTAAGGTCTTAGGTTGCTGGTTTTGCAGACTGCAGACCTAAACTGGCCTTGCATAGACTGAGGTCTGAGGCAGTTTGTCTATTACGTGGCCACCAGTGTGCAAATAAGGAGAAAACATTTGATTCCAAACTCAGCACATTTTCAGAGGCAAATCCGCACCCTCACAGGGCACAGAACCAAAACTTTAAGAGCACATGAATCCCAGCCAGATCACATTCCTCTTCATCAGATTCCTGAAGCTAGTGGCTTCAGCTACACAGAAATCAAACAATGAGGTTTAGCGAGAACTCAGACCCAGCTTCTGAGTGGAAAGAAACTGAAACAGACCACTGAGCATAAAGCTAGGCTAAGAGTTGGAAGGAAAAAAAAGACAACTACAGTACATCTAATTCAAGTAATTCCAGACAAAGTCAGTTGATCAATCCCACGAGAGGTCACTTTTTAAGATGCAAATTCTGTATTTCTTAAAAAAATAAAAAAAAAAACAACAGTGAAAAGTGATGAAAAGTATCTTTTAATCTTCACTCACTTGAGGGAATGGCTCTGCTGATGCTAGTAGTACATTTTCTGGTTTTAAATCACAGTGCACAATGTTCTTGAAGTGTAAATTCCTCAAAGCAACAAGTATCTGCAAGAAGAAGGAATGTTTTCAGAACTATTTAAGCAGATCACAAGTGTCAAAAGCCACACACACTAACCAATACAGTCATTTTTATCAATATAGTCTTCAGGAATTAACCCATATAATATACTATGCGAGCCTATCAGGACTTGGTACTGATGGGGTTTATTTCCCTGTCTTCCTGAATGCTTACTGTTTTAACATGCATCTTTGGATGCTCACAGTGTTATGTGTTGGGAAAGAAGAGCAAAAAATTTAACATAATTAACAGCCAAATTCTTTCCATGTTCATTCAACTTTCCATAGATGTGCAGCCCTATGTGCTCTTTTAAATAACAGTGCAGAAACCTCCTTCTCCAAACTCCATTCTCACATAATTAGAAAAGACACATCTATTGAAGTAGAGAGACTGACTACCAACCTGAGTGACCATGAATTTAGTTATTCGTTCTGGAAGTCGACTTTTCTCACTGGAAAGAATCATCTCTAGCATATCCCCATGCAGCTTTTCCATCACAACAAAGACCCGTTCTGGCGTTTCAAACATACATTCCAGGTTCACAATCCCAGGGTGGTGCAAATTCTAAAATAGAGTAGTATAGGTATATCACTAAAACAAAACACCATGAAATATGCTGGATTACACAGAAATGTGGTAGCACAAATCAAAAAGCAGCTAAGTGAAGAGTTAGAAACAAAAAAAAATAATCCAAACCAACAAAATGTCTGAGGCAAGAAAGTAGCTTGAAACAAACATCAACCCTTGAAACATGCTGGTTAAGATTAATCTGGTTTAACACAAATTACCCAAAATTATAAATTTACGGTTGATATACTCAGTAGTACAGAAGTACAGAGTACGGAACAGAGTACAGAACATACAAGAGTACAGAGTACAGAATATACAAGAGTAACACTCAGAGTGAGGAGCCAGTAGTAGAAGACAGCAAAAAGTAACACAGAATTTCCTGTTACCTGAGTACACACCTTCATTGGATCCTCTATAGGGGGTAGATACCACACCCAAATTATCAACTGTATCAAATACTCAGGAATTCCCGCTCTTCAAAGATTCCCTCTTATAAAAAGACTCAAACATCACATATGCAGACTAAAAAACTCAATTCAGAGCACATACACACATTACAAGATCTCATTAATGGCTTATCTGAGACAGAACTCCAATGTGATCCAAAATCACTTTCGTACCTGGAGAATGGCTACTTCATTACGAAGCTGACTTTCCTGTTTAGTTGGAAACCTCATCTTGTCAATGACTTTGATAGCCACATCTCTTCCAGTCTTCCTATGTTTTCCTAAACAGAAAATCAATGTCAGCCATCAAAAGGTTACCATTTTTAAACCATCAGTTAGCACTTTTTTTTATTTCTTTCCGGATTTATGGTCTGTGGTTTTCTCAACACTTGAAATTTGATACATGGGACCGAAAAATACAGGAAGAAAAAGATGTGCTGATTCATGTCTAGCATTTATTCTTTTTGTGATTATTCTAAACAAGATATACAATGCAGCAGAATTTTTTAATAACTGAAAGTGATAAAGCTATGTTTGAAACCTAAGTTGAGGTAAAGAATTTCTCTCTCTACTTTCTCCTGCTGACAGAAATTTGAAGCTAAACTCTTTGCATAAAATATGTCAATAATGCTTGCATAAACAGCCAAACCACAAATTAAAATATGTATTTTTCTAATTGCTTGTGGCCACATTTCTCAGATGTCATTAAAAACACGTATAACTGACAGCCTCCTTAAATGGATGACTTCTAATACTGTGTAATACAGACAACAGTTAGAATTTGCAATTAAAAAAAAGCAAGCAGAAAACCAAAGGCCAAATCCAGACTAGAGATGCTCTGTATTTAACTGTGGTCAAAATGCAATGCATATGCCGAACTGATTTTTATGCCAATGCAAAACTCTAAATGCAAAAAAATGAACTGTAAGAAACACTACATAAAAACTGCACAGAGACACGGTAACATGGTCCAAACAATACTTCTATCATGATAAACTTCACCTGGATAATCTAGGTACAGCTAAGTAAATAAGAAAAGAAAAATCATAACAGACATTGTAGCTCAGTAAATGCATAATGGAATCAAATGTAATTTACCTCCATACACAATACCAAACTGACCAGATCCCAGCACTTCATCAGCAAATATTTGGTACACCGAGCTGATGTCCTAATGCACGAAAAAAAGAAATCACAAATACCAGGAGTAATCAAAATGTTCACAAGTATATTACTATACAGCATATAAGTACTGGTTAAGCTGTATTTACATTTGACATTAATCAAACCCTTAATGGAGTAGAAAACCACAACAAACTTTTCCTGAAGAGGATCCACTTAGCTGCACTGTAAGTAGGGACAGTCAACTATCAATTGTGCCAGGTAAGTAGATTACTTCCGTATTTAACACAGACTTCATTAGCTGGAATACCCTGGTGTTGATTTCTCATCTGGACACTGTTATTACCAAGTACTTTGTAATACCCAGGTATTACAAAGGTACTCCAGGCTAGAGCACCTCTCCTATGAAGACAGATTGAGAGAGCTGGCCTTACTGAGTCTGGAGAAGAGAAAGCTCAGGGGAGACCTTACAGCAGCTTTCTGTACCTAAAGGGGCCTACAAGAAATCTAGAGAGAGACTTTTTCCAATGGCATGTAGGACAGGACAAGAGGTAATGGCTTTAAGCTGAGAGAGGGTAGATTTAGATTACATATATGAAAATTCTTTAGCATGAGGATGGTGAGACACTGAAACAGGTTGTCCAGAGAAGCTGTGTCTGCCCCATCCCCGGCAGTGTTCAAGGCCAGGTTGAACAGGGCTTTGAGCAACCTGCTCTAGTGGAAGGTGTCCCTGCCCATGGCAGAGGGGTTGAAACCAGATGATCTTTGAGGCCCCTTCCAACTCAAACCACTCTGATTCTATGAAATAAACACCATTATTATACAATACACATACTCACCACATTTTCTTGGACCAGGCAATTTGAAACAGAGATGCTTAAAGATAACTCTTCTGCAATAAAGAAGACATAACTCAGTAAGTAAGTAGGAAAGGCAGGGGCTTTTTTTAGTAAAAAGGGGAAAACAAAAAACCCAAATTAAAACCAAATCAAAAATCCCCAACCATTTACTGACTTCTAACCTAGTCATGATGAAACAATTTTTTTGATGTTCTGCAGAAACATCATATCCTGGAACATGGATTTCATGGATTGATTAGAAAAATAGCCTTAGGAGTTCTGCTGGAATTATTTGTCTATTTTTTGTCATACCACTGATAACAGAAAGAGTAGAATGAGAGTGTACACAACAGAGAGCTCATGATCCAAAAGCAATAGTAATGTGGCAATTGTATCAGAGTTCATTAAACTACTAAGAATTTCCAATAGTAATATAGAAAAATACAGGGAAGCAGACCAGGTAGATACCTTATAGTCAAATGAACATGGTTACTAATTTCCTTTGGCATCATAAGATGCAGAATTAATGTATGAGAAAAGGAAACAAATCAAGCAAGGCAAGAAGGCCTGATAATTAAAAAAGCAATAAACCCCATAATATAAACAATCTTTGTTTCATGGATAAACTACAGAAGCGTACAAGTCTTTGGAATATAAGAGCACATCTCGGAAGTGTAATTTGCAAGTAAAAGCATGAGACAGAGAATTTTTCAGCCTGCAGCAAATTTTGACACGAAGTTTTCATTACAGGAATAACATTAAGATGCACAGACAAGAGGAGATATGCCAAGGCAGGCAGAAAACACCCCTTTCCTTTCACTTCCAAATACACCTACAAGGTGGAAAGAAGATATACTACATATTTACTAGCCCTTTGAAAAAGTCTTCATTAGCCTTACAAAGAACCATGAGATTTAAAAACCACAATTTCAGAGAACAAAGAAAATGTCTGTATCTGATTTTTGCGACCTGTGCTTTACCTCAGAGAAGGAATTTAGAGCCTTAAGACAGGAATAAATACTATTTCTCAAAGACACCTTTCATATCTGAAATATGAACTGGAATTACAGCCTTGCGTATGTTTACTGATTATTAACTATAGCCAAGTCTGCATTAGAGTAACAGTACAGAACGCACGCAAAAACAAGACAGGGGGTAGGCAAAAAAGTTACTAAGGTCAACACAAACTGCAGCAAAGTTGAAACAAGGTAATTAGAAAGTGAAGAAACAGTTTCTGAAACTGTTTATAGAGAACACACTGAACCCTTCCCCACAGATGGCTACAGAATACAAATATCTGGTAGGTAGAGTCTGACTTACTACTATCAAACAAATCGATTGTCTGCAACACTTAAGAGTAATGGCTGAAAACCAGACACTTCTGAAGAAATCAGTAATGCCAGATTCAGTCTGTAATCTATACCAAGGGACATTTTACTAATCTTCTCTCATTTCAGCTCAGAAACATCCCACCTCAACCACCAAGCACAAGGTCAGAAAGGACTCCTTCCCTTGGGTAAGACTGGAAGAGCATCCTCCTTAACTAGCAACTTTCTGGCCAGATTGTGGTATAAAGGGATAAGCTAGTGTCTTGTGGACATTTCAACACTATAAATTCCCTGATGCTGCTGCAAGTTATTTCAAGCAGTAGCAATATCTCCCTCCTCTTTCGGTCTTGTCATTCAAAAGACGTATTACAGGCTTCTGGGGCTTTGTTTTTTTAACTAGAAGTCTAGTTTTCTTAAAGACTCTTGGAAACTTTTGATGTCTTGTAATGTATAGGAAGAAGGGGGATGAATAGACATCTTGTGGGCTTTTTAGAGTTTAAAAACCAACCTGAGTTGTGTAAGGATATGTGAATGCCACTCCACAACTCATGGTAGTTACTTCTACTCCTAGAATCCTAAACGCTTTTAAATACTTCAAAATCATCACCATACCTACCCTTGCAGCTCTACTTCCTACAACTGCCCAGTTTTAATATAAAAATGTTATTATTTACATCTGAAAAAATACTGATTTTGGGAAAAGCAACTTTGCAAGTCTCAGCAACAGTAAGCCTTAGGTTCTAGAAAACAAAGTGAACTTTGGTTTACATATATTTGGAACTAAGAATTTCATATTGGAAGTAGCATTTTACATATGTATAAGGCCAGTTGTGAGGTACCATCTTACAGGTATGTTTTTTCACTGTAACTGAATACAGATACCAGTACTGGCATTTCATAGTTTACCATTTCAGACCACAGTTGCACCATTTTCAGAAGGTGCCTTTACCAAACACTAGTGGTTACATGTTCTTAACTGTTGCTGGTGCAGAGGAGCCAGACATCAGAGAATCTCATAATCTCCTGCAAAAAAGAATTTCACTAAAAGAAGATTAAAGAGTAGCTGAAAGATAAAAGGAAACTGAAGAATGAAAACATAAATCTCAGTACAGAATGTGAATTAATGTCATCACAAGGAACAAGATGTCTGAAGAGAAAGAACACAAGATACAGTTTAGTGGAGTCTTGAAAATGAATCTGATCCTATGTCAGAGAAAGAAACAGAGGGCAGGTGTATAAAAAGAATAGGGCACTTTTTATCACTACCCACAGCTCAGCAAAAGTCCTTTCCAGCACTGGTGGTATTTACATTTTATCACTTACTTCTTTTCTTCTCAGTTACTGACATCTCACAGCTTTAATATATATACAGGATAACATCAAAAAATATCCAAATTTAGTTTTCAGAGTATATGACCTGAATATATTGATTTATTAAAGTATATTAAAAATATCTAAACTAAGGTCCCTTTTTACATCCAGCAACTACATGTGAGATCTTACTGCTCCTACAATAAAGCTCTGCAATATGCATTCATATTGTAAATCTGATTCCTAACTACTACTACCTGCTACAACAGATTGAAGGAGCTGCCCACCCTCCACAAACCTGAGTGTTACTTTTTAGAAACTTGTGGGAAATTTTGGACACAATTCAGCAGAGGATAGACAGAAATACTTCACTCTAAATAAGACCTTTCCTGAAAGGAATCTTTACTATTAACAGCTTCAGAATATGAATGATAGTGCCTTGTCTGCCTGCTTACTGTGATCTTTTCCTTGTCCTGCAGCAGTGCAAACGCTAGCTTGAGGAGTGACTGGCATCAAAGCCTGACGAATGGCTTTCTCCCAGCCCTGAGCTACGTCAAGTCCAACTCCGGTGGCAGCAAGTACAGGACTGTGATGACTGCTGCCATTGTTTTCGCCAACAAAGTACACCATGGTGTCAGTGATGATCTCAAAACAGTAGGGGTTGCTGCCCTGCACCACGTTTGAAAAATCTCGAGGCTGAGTCACCTGGAGAATTTCTGAAAGTGGAATCTCCTGAAGAAAAATATTAAAGGTTAAAAAACGCACATACTATTTTTATATACTGGTATTCAAAACTTAGAGTGCTTGCAAAGAAATAAAATACATCAAAATACCAAACACCAAGCCTCATAACTAATGTCATAAACTATGCATGACCATTGCCCACCCACAGCTTTCTGAATTCCTCTCTATAAGCCTAGAGAGACTTCCAGCCCCAGCACAGTTCTCTTGATACATGCATGAGACACACCCCACGGCCACATACAAATGATGCATAAGTACAGAATGACAATTTTCCCCTTGTAGTTTATGCAGCTTAGCTAGAGAACATGGCAGGGGAAAAGTGAAACAAGACAACATTAAGAAGATGATGCAGTTATATAAGCTAGTCAATAAGCACTGCTTCGCTTATCTGAATCATTTTGGGTAAATAATCTCTTTCATACAGATATTAACAGTTTCTGACCCTCAGCCCTGTCAGTTTAAGATCATAGTATAAGCAGTATTAGAGAACAGATCTGAAGGAAGAAATGGTTGCAAGTTCACACTAGCTGGAGGAGAACATTCCACATACATAGGAAGGTGTACAGGTACATGCCACTTGCAAGAGTAGTGAACAAGTAGGTGAACACAGGGCTGGCATTAGGGTGATAAGAGACAACAGACGACTAAGATGAAGAACAAATAAATGCAAGGGCAAAAACTTGAATGATTCTAACAGCAAAGACAAATAACCTGAGATTTAAGCAGTTAAAAAGAGGAGTGCAAAGGGGCAAGTCAAAGGACTAGAAGCCGTGACATAACAGAGCAACAAGCAAGGAACATATTTTACCAGCTGTGTTTTGAATGCACAGGGCAATACAAGTTATCAAAGAGGTCTGAGAAGAAGAGACTGCATTGGTCAAGATAGGGATGAAAAGGATCTGGGCAAGTTTAGCTGGGTGTACAGAGAAAAGGCTTGGTCTTATAAAGGAAGAAGCTGCAAGATTTGGACCCCCACCTAAAGGTGTAAGACAAGAAAGGGAAAAATCCTGTTTATACATTCAAACACATTTTCTAAATATCCCACCATTGAACACACTGTTATATTAATAATACACTAAAATAATTGCTAAGCTTCATGTATATAATACCAGGCTGCACAGTAAATTTTCCTCTAAATCTTGCTTGCAAGTTTCAGTTGTACAGTTGGAATAATTTAATTCCGAGATCAAATGAAATACATAAGCATGCAAACTTCCAGTCACTACTTCTATATAGAATGCAAAAACCCTTGCCTTCATTAGGCTGGCAGCCAAACAGATTCTCTGGTAATTGTAAAGAAGGTTTAATTTGCTAGGTAATTCAGAACAGTACATGTAAAATGTAAGGAGAGACATAAGGAGAGCTGCAAGCAACTTTTCAGAATTGGTCTTGGTCCTTCTCACTTACAAGGTTTGGCCAACAATTAACCTGGTCAGTTTTGATCAAAAAAGATGAGAAAATTGAGAAAGTACTTATACTGCTCACAAGTAGATTTTAGACCAGTAAACCACTGTGCAACATAATTATTACTCAGCATTCATTACCTTGTAATATTTTGTTCCTGATTCATTTTGAAACAGCGTGAGGCATTTGCTGTCCAGTCTCCAGTAATGTCTTTTTCTCTACAAAACACACAGTACAATAACATAAGAAATAAATTGGCATGGCTTTGATTACCTGATTATTTAAATAAGAAATGCTTAAAATTACTAACATCATCAATTAACATAAATCTACATGACCAGATACATGAAAAAGCAGCTCAAAAGTTATTTCCACAAACCAGAAGAAAGTATCTCTTACCTAACAGTAATAGCAGTGACAACAGCAGTTATCTCATACAGGAAAAACACTCACCTACATGGGTTTCACTCCAGGTAATATGCTCCCTGAACCTGAAAGATTTTAATTTAGTAACAATTGTTGGGAGTCATGCTTCCTCCCTTTGAGCCCTCACACCAACATCATAAGGGTTCAAAGGACTGAACAAGCCTAACAAGTCCTTAATTCTTTTGTGACCACAGAGTTCAAGAATGTCAAGAGCCCATAAGCAAGACAGACAGATTGTGAGATTCAAGTGGACAAAGTATCTTGGGGGGAAAAAAAAAGAAAAATAGAACTCAAGACAGACTGAACAGCCATTTTCTGAAAGTCTCCACCAATAAGAAACATCTGTGCCAAAATGAGATATGAATTGCACGTAACTGTCTTGTAATTTTAAGCAGAAGAAACAAAGAAGCTTTTAGTACGTATGGCTGTATGAGTCCAACTTACTTTGCTTGCTCATGCTCACATATTAAACCCGTTTTTATGTTTCCGCGACAAAAACCCAAGACCCTCATTCTGGCTTAGGATGCAAAAGTTTAAAACATAATACAGCAGAGCTTAAACACCTTCAATCATGGGGAAACTAGGTCTACCTGTAGGAGTTAGATAAAGAAAGCTAGGCCATGAATGGATTTAACTAAATGTAATTCCCAGCCAGCACTGAATGAAAGTTGGGTAAAGATATAAGGATGAACCTGTCCCTTGGACATATATACTCTTTATAAAATCATGAATCAGGAAAGACTTTAGAGGAGGGAAAATCAAGAAACACGTGGTAACTCCCTCAGTGATTCAAAATCTGCCCATACCCTATTTTGAGCAAGGATGGGCTCAGGGTGAGGAAAACAATATAGATGACGATACAGAAACTTCTCATTATAAAGGGTGACATATCTTGTTACCCAGCATGAGCAAGAAGAATACAAATACTGCTGTTAAAATGAACCTCTCTGGAGCTGACAGAAAGCCCAACTTGTTCAGGAATAGGAAACAGTCTGACATTGCTGAGAACAGAAGGGTCAAGGGAAATAGCTGATGTTGTAATGCCTAATACGGAAGTCTCCTCCCATTAGGAAGCTCTGTGAGATCTTGCTTGGCTGACAGTATCTTGCTTTGGGGCAGAATACTCCACTTTATTTGCATGGCCTTCTCAGTAGATGTCATCTAGGTAGCTGCCAGGCTCACAGAAGAAAAAAACCAAACTAAGCTAAGGTGTACAATCTGACCACTGTTCCATGAAGAGGTTCAAAAACATCCATGGAAGAAAGTACTGGCTGTACTGAAAGATTAAATCAGAGCCGAGTACCACGCCTGCCACGAATACTTCAGAACTATTTGTCTTTGCCTGCTACCTGGCCTTAGCTTTTCATAGCCAGCTGATAACTGTGCCTGTTAAGCAGCCTTGGCTGGAATGTCATCTGAAATACACTAGATACTTATTTTTGTTTGTGATAAATACAACTAGGTATTAGAAAACTGTACTTCAAAGATGGTTTTTAAGGCAGTTTCTGACAGACCACAGTGGTCTGTTTAGATGACAATCACAAAAAGCAAAAATACTACAGTAACCTGAGCTGACTAGCATCACTCCTCAGCTTGACTTTAGGATAACTTAAATTAACTTTGCTTCTCTAAATTCCTTTAGTCCCCTTCAATTAGACTCCTGTGTAGACACAAAGAATGCAAAAGTATTTATGCTGCCTTTCATGAAGTCTCAATATAACACACTGCTTCATGAGATCTGGAAGTCTCTTGACTTCATCCTTTTCATTCATCTACCGAAAGATGAGAGGATCCATTCCCTCCTATCAGACAACTCTAAGGAACCCAGTTATTCTTCCTTATTTTCCTTCTCAATACATAAACCCAAGGAGCTTGCCTAAGAAGGTTCAATTAAGAGATGATTACTGGTAGCACTGGAAACAAACAATGTAGTCTTTTTGGGGGATGCCTGAATAGGTAAGGACAGAGTCAAGCCATAATTCTTTATATCACTGACATCAAGAGGAGTAGTGAGTTTCTGGAGGGTAGGGTGTGCTCAATAATGCTTACTTTTAGATACAGCAGATTGATGGAGGAATGAAGAGCCCTCATAGCTACACATAAATATTTACAGACACCTAGATCATTAGAATAATAGTGTCAATAGCTAATAGTTCTTTCAAATGAAACTGTAAATCAGAATATCTAATTAAGAT
Source organism: Coracopsis vasa (assembly GCA_026283785.1). Classification (NCBI taxonomy): domain Eukaryota; kingdom Metazoa; phylum Chordata; class Aves; order Psittaciformes; family Psittacidae; genus Coracopsis; species Coracopsis vasa. The sequence goes on from JANHGB010044772.1 coordinate 23,294, forward strand.
AAATAAAATACACTGGTTTAGAAAAATAATCTAACTTAATTTAGGAAGAAAGTAAAGCCACTGACCAGATTGTCTCTACTAGTATAGTGGACCATCCATCCTTCCTTCACCATTGTACTGCTCTTCCTCTTTGTGTGCTTGATCGACTGTACAACTCTCATGAGTGGAATATTATTGCTCGTTGAAGGACTAAAAAAAGATAGAGCAATTAATATTTAACAACTGAAATACAACAGTACTGCAATTATATTGGTACTACACATTTAGAACATTATTTTCAGGAAGAGGCACCTTTTCTTCCCATACAAATTTTATTCATAGCTGAAACTGGTAAGGCATCTGAGTTCCCACTATCTCTCCTAGTGCAAGTGTTGCAGTATGTAAATTGATCTACAGAACACAGAAGAAACACGCTGGAATGAGGACACCTACGGAAACCATCTTCTCTCCAAACAATTAGCTGAGACTGCTGGTCTTAATCCAGCATAAAAATATAATGAACATCAGCATCACTATTATTTTCTCTTGTCGAAGCTGACTATGCTACTTCTTAATATTTTTACTACACTAATGAATGTCCCTAAGCATACTTTCTAGTTATGAAAATGTTAACAGGGGTGTGTTAATTCAAATCACAGCTGCACTAGAAAATTCTATCACTGCTCAGGGATGGTAACTGTCCTGCAGACAAGGATTTGACAATCTCTAATATTCTGACAGAGTCACTACTTAAACGTACATTTTTTAAAAGCACTGAAGATGGAGTCAACCACTAAGTTACCTGCTTTACATCAGAGCTCCTACATGTGGCACTAACAGAAACGTTTGTAAATGAAATCTCAAATTAGATTCAAAACAAAAAACATAAGGATGCTTTAACACAGCATTCTGTGTAATTCTAGTATACAGAATATATACTATATAGTGTAATTCTACAGTATAACTGTAGATGCCACAGGATGCTCTACTTGCTAAAAAATTTAATTGCTTCAAATCCAATTAGAAATAAATGGAAAAATCCTACCAAGAGGTGGAACACAAAAAAGCTGCTACTTCCAACTCAGGAAGTCCTTGACCTATAAATCACTGAAAGTTGGGAAGGTATCACTATATGTTCTTCCTCACATATTTGAATGTTAAGTCCAGAGCTACCAGGACCTTTAGTTTGACCTAATAGAACTGTTCTTATGTTAAGAATGACATAAGAAAATCAGGATGATGTTATTCTCAATACAGAAAGTAAAAAGACCAAACCTGATTAAAAGAGCTACATAACAGTGATTAAAGGAACTACATAACACCTTCAGATAGAAGACTTCAGAAAAAACACATTCAAGATAAAGCAAACTCCTGCCTAAATTAATATAGATTATGATGTGAATATTAAAAAGAATCTCAAGTAATTCCTTTCTAATCAGCAGATGTATAACAGTAACTAAATTAGTCACAAAGATCTTAGTCATGTCAGCCATGTTAAACTGTAAGGTTTACCATGTTTTGATAACATTGTTTTACCTTTTTGGTAACAACAATTTCACAGCACCTTTTCAATCAAAAGATTATATTATGGTAATTTTTATGTTTCAATTTTCTTGAGACAGAATAACTTTCTGAAATGTTTAAGTATAAAAAAAAAAAGGAAAAAGAAAAAGAAAAGAAAAAACAACACTTTAAGTGGTGCAAGTTGGCTAATCAAAAATGTTTTACTCACGTTATTGAGGAAAGTACATCCAGAGCAAAGAAATCCACCTTATAACTTACCTGATGGTTTTGACAGCCTCTTCATCTTTGTCTGCATCAAGGTCAGATGGATCCATAAAGAAGATCTTGTCCTCTGGCGGAGAAGGCTCCTCAGCATCATCTAGACTTCGACTACCATCACTGTTCAATTCACTGCTATCAACTTCCATTGGCATGTCCAAGTCCTGCCCTGGGCTAGCAGGTTCTGGAAACAACAATGAATTCAGATATTCTTTCAAGTACACAGTTTAAAAAAAACCCAAAACCACCACACCCAAATACCTCCCCCAAAATTTCTTCCTCAGTGTCTTCAGTTCACATTTATGCAAGCAAACATAAAAGTAAAATAAGAATATAAAAAGTCCTCTAGCTTTTATTACATGATGAAAGTGCAAAATAGGCTAATGCACATTATCAATTTGGTTTTGCTAAATGCCAAGGTAAAAGAGACCCAACTAAAACAAGAAATATATTGAAAGAAACAGAGTGAAAAGCTTAAGGTCTAAACCTGTATCTCATTAAGTAATTCTGTTCCACAGGTAATCAGTACAAAGTAACCTTTCACTGGGTAGAGATGACCCAGAGGATTATTCCTGTGAGAATGAAATTCTCCATCAACAGACACCCAACTCTGTTCTTGCTTTTGTAGCCCATAACAGCAAAAGTAAGAGAGAAAAGAGGGGGTGTGGTATCACAGAAAAAGAGAAAAGCAAAACAGATCTTATTCACATCTGACGTTCTGCTGGCGGAAGTTTAACGTTTCTGAAAGCTGTATGACTTGCACTGTGCAAAATTACAAATTAAGTCATACCATTAAGAATTAAGAAATACCTTAATCTATAGCCTTTTTTAGCCTTTTTATTATTATTATTATTAATTAGGCCTGATTATTATTAATTTTTAATTAGTTTATAATAATTAATTATTATTAATTAGGCCTCAATTGAAGGGAGAAAGAACAATAAATAAAATAAATAAATAAAAGACTCCTTATGACCACAGAAGAATTATATGAAATCATAGTTCCCAAACTACATGCCCTAGCACCATCACAAGGCTGCTGAAAGCAGGCTGAAGCAACAACACGCTGGCCAACAACCAAAAACCTAGGCAAGAACCCTGGAGCTGAAAAATGGAGGCACAAATGGATGGAATACGCTGTGCAATGGCAACAGACACGCTGTCTTTTCCTTTCTCTTTTATCTCCGAAACTGCTGGGCTAACTCTGGCCACTAAATATCACTGATATGGGAAAGTCATACAAAATGGTACTAGTCTTCAGATAATAACATTTACAAATACATTTCATGGTGAACAGTGAGCAGATTGATCACAACAGATGACTATTTTTTCAACACTGAGAAAGATTCTTGATTTTTTTGTTTCCTTCGAGCAATCTCAGGCAAAGCACACTGCGCTTGCCAAGGCTGATGAAATAAAATTGAAGTCATCAGAGTAAAAGTTTTACAATGAATCTTTTTAACTGTTTTTAATGAAACCAGACCAGTGATCCGAGGTGAAGAAATTGGGAAGATAAAACAAAAAGATGTAAAACATTCAAAGATGAGAGAGCCAAAAGGTAATGCATCTTGTTAGACCTCCAAAGATCTGTCAGGATTTGAAACCATGTTCCTCATCTTACCTCCATTAAAAATCACCTCTCCAAGACAGTCTTTAGGCACTTTAGATGCACAGCGTTTGTGACAGTTGAATCTGCAATCTAAAACAGAAGATAAATAAGATTATGATACCAGAACCTCACTCCTATTCAGACACTAACATTCTATCATTCACTACTTCCATCACAAACTTCAGCTCAGTTTTATACATTTGCATGTAACTGAAGACAGCACCAATGAGGTCACCTCCAGAAGGAAATTAACATTCTTGTCCTGATGTCATATGTTTATTTGCCCCAACGCCATTCATTGTGTCAGCACTTCCCCTTACAGTACACAAGTTTTCTACTTTTCTAGCTTTCTCTGTGGCTATTTTTTCCATTATGATGTAATTTTTCCCATTCTCTCATTTGTTCCACATCCTTTTTTCCATTGCTGTGATTTAAATGTCTCATCTCTACCAAGTTTCCCCACATGCCACCTAAGACTTGCAGCTCTCAGAGCCTCTAGGATCACACACCTGTATCACAGAGCAAATATGCTGTGCAGTAAATCCCAAAGTCCAGTTCTCCTATCATTCAGACAGGCTGAACACTGAAGCTCCATTTCTGCCTGCTGACTCAAAGGCAGGCAGAATAATGTTGTGTCCAGATCTAGCCTGATGTGAAGATGGAATTTAACCTGGATGTGTGCCATTTCTGCATCTGAGTCATCAGATGCAGCCTACTGAACAAAGTCCAGCATACAACATTAGTGGTATTTAACAAGAATTTCCTCTATTAGCAGTATCACCATAACTTTCAACTCAGTATCAACATCATGAATCTCAAAACTCCCTACTGTCCTCACAACTGTTTTCAATCTGATAGTTTAGCTCCTTTCTGCTATCCAAGGAAAGCTCACTGCGCTTCCCTTTTCAGCCCAGACAAGAGAAATATCAGTATCTCTCCAGATTAAGAGCAAGTCAATCCTAATAAATTAAACGACACCTAGAAACATTCTTGGGTATTGCAAGTAGTCTAGTAAACAGTTAGAAACATTCCCTAGCATACTTTTGGTCCACAGCATTAGCACAGTCCCAAACAGTTCCCAGGTCTAGTTCTGATTTATATCAGAGCATCCCATGGAATTGTTCCAACAGGCAGTCTGCATACAACCACCTAGGCTGGGATACTAAGAAAACTTGCTCATGAGCATGGGTCATTTTGTCCCAGTTGACCTCAGTGTCCAGGTCAGGAATGGTACTGGGCCCATTTAATTTATTACCACAAATATAGCCTTAGCATCCCAAAAAGTCCAAGCAGAAGCCTGGATGAATTCAAGAAATCCAGGGCTGTTACGGGTTCTCAGGAACATGGTACTTATGAAAGACCCATGATGCTGCAGACTTGTGAATGTGCACAAAGAAGTCGGTGTGAAACCTTAAGAATCTGCAGGAGAAAGTGGTATGAAAATATTTTGACTGTTTAATATCTATCCCTGATACATTAAAAATACATATAGGATCATACTGCACAGACCGAGGCCTATTAGTAAACTTATTTCTGTCCTCTGTGTATACATAACATTTCTCTCAGCTTGTTTTCCATACATAAATGCTATTTTTATCCAATGTCATTCACTTCCTTGAAACTGATGTGGTAGCCTCATTTGTTTGGCTGGATATACAGTCACAACTGCATACGGTCAGTAGCATCTCTGTGTTAACTACGTTCTAAAACTGCAAAACACCTTTTTCAGGCTTCATTATTTATGTATTGCGTGTATCCAAGAGACACAGTGACTGGGGAAAAAAAAGAATTAAAACAGTTCAGGATGCTGCCTTCAAACAGACTGCAAAGACTGCAAATTAATAAAACCAGAAATGAAAGATAAAACTACTTCTTTACTTGAGACAGCAGTATTTTTAGTAAAAAGAAAATTAACACAGCTGTAAGCTTACAATTTTTGCTCTCCTCTACTTAAGGAAACTGAAAATGTATTCAGTTATCTCTCTCAAAATGTTGACTTTTGGTACTCACATGTGACTAACCCACATGAGAGAAACGGAAAGTACTTTGCATATTGTTTGTGATTCATCACTACAGTTTTCTTTCCTAAAACAAAGCTGATAGATCTGCACTACTGAGCAATGAACAGCTGGAAGAATGTCACAATGTCATACTTATGCCTTGGGAACTGCATGGAAGTCTGAGAACTGAAGTCATGCATCTTAACATATGCTAAATAAACCCCACGCAGCTGATGAAGCCTAAGCTAGCTCAGGAAAGGCACCTGAAAAAAACAAATTTTGGAAAATTTTTCCAAATGATAATAACCAGTATCCTGTACAAGAATAACATAATGAAAATTCACAAGTCCTTTAGTGATGAGTCTAGAAGACATTGAACAAGGGGAGGTACTTTCCATTTTTAATTTAGGATTATCCTTTCACAATTAAGGTATTCCCAATCTACTTGTGATTAAATCTTATTTTTCAGAAAAATGTCCAACGCACAGGCTGCTGTCATCCTCTCAAAAATACACAGTTTTTCCAAAAACTATTTCATAGTATGCATCCTTCTGGCAAGGAAAACAGAAGCTGAAATCAATTTTAAATACAAGACCTCTACTGAAACTTCTTGCTCCAGCAGAATATCAGATTTACCTTTACACTGCATTCCTTGGCGGAAAAGGCCCTTGAGCAGCCGTTTGCAATACTGGCATATGGTTGGACGAGTGTAAGAGTGAACAGCAAAGGTGTGCGGAACCTTCACTCTGCAAAGCACCATCTTTTCCATCCAGATGGGACGGCCACTCCAGGAGGGAATCCTCTTACTAGGTTCTGGGCAGCAGCGCTGGAATAAAGAAGGTATACATGATTTGCACCAAAACTGTTCTATTGTCATGACTTTGAACAGTCATGGCAGTCAGGTGAAGTCCCTGGTGTCTGGAAAAAGGCAAACGTGGCACCCATTTTTAAAAAGAGTAGAAAGGAGGACCCCTGGAACTACTGACCTGTCAGTCTCATCTCTGTGCCTGGGAAGATTGTGGAGAAGATTCTCCTAGGAATTATGGCACACATATAGAGGACAGTGGACTGATTTAAGACAGCCAGCATGGCTTTACCAAGGGCAAGTCCTGCCTCACCAACCTAATAGCCTTCTATGATGGAGTCAGTACATGAGTGGACAAGGGAAGAGCTACTGACCTAAAGCATTTTAAGACTACAGAAAGATGAACCACAAACAGGATAATATATTACTGACCATCCACGCCAAGTATTCAAAAATCAGGTAAGAAAGAAGAGGTGGCAAAGAGGTACTAAACACACATGTAGAAATCATAAATTCTGGGATAGGAGAAAAGGTTACAATTCTATGATCACTGAATAAATCTTACCAGCAGCTACAAAATTCAGAATTCAGTATTTTTCATGACTCAAGACTAGATTTCATAGCCTCTAACTAAAAACATATGATCTTGAACTAGACAATCTATACAATTTATATTTTAAACTGTGGTAAGAATTGTTATACTGTAAAGTAATAGAATTAGGTAAGTAGGAAAGACTAAGTGCCTAAAGCACTGCTTTTACCCATAAAAGCAGCAATGAAACAAATGGATCTAATCACTGCCTGTCCTGTCTTACAATCCAAATATAGTTGCAGTATAATCAATAACCTCTCAGCAATCATCATAACCATTATAACAAAGAACTACTATGGTTGAACTTTTTACTGTAAGCCCTTCATTCCCTACACCCGCCTTGACAGGGCTTCGGGTTTTTTAGACTAACTCTCTGAAAAGCATAACAGCATATCAGGAACGCACTCTCGTCTCCCAGCATAAAAGCTTACAATTTGTACTGCTTTAGACAAGTAACTATTCTGTACAGATACCATAATTACAGAATGAATCTGTATTACAAAGAAGGCAGGATGTTTTATCATTCTTGAAAATAAATTTCTCAGAGTTCATGTAACTATGAGTGATAGGCTAATAACAAAATCATACATAAAAGTTGTAACTTACTTCCCATTTTATTTCTCACAGTAATAACAGTTATCAGCAAGTGCCACAGGCTAAGACTCGACAGATTTAAAAAGCAAACTAAATCAAATCATAACGGTTAAGCTCAACTACCTGGTACCCATTACGAGCCACTTGCAACACTATCTAGTTCCCCAGAGGTTTAAGGGTTTAAAACCAGAAACTGTTTCCCCTTTCACATTACATACTTCTTCTGAGGCAGAGGACGTGTATTCAGCTTGTGCTGGTCTTGGAACTGAAAGCCCTGCTCCTGGTAAAGACACGTTAGACAGACGCCTCTTTCTCACTCCACTGCAGTTATTTGGAATCTTGAAGGCACATCGCTTATGGTAGTTTAACCCACAACCTGAAGGAGAAGTTATTTTAGACAAAAAAAACCCTCTCAGCATTCAAAGTAACAAAATAAGTATTGATATTTTGATAAAGCACTTAAAAAGATGATCCAGAAAAATGGTAAAGGCAGAAATAGACTGTTCTGTTAAACTCCCGTTAGTGTTCTTGTGCTTCACAGAAACAGTTTTTTCTGCACCACTTGCTGTACACTGGTCCTCAGTAAGCCCAGCTACAGAAACAAAGACTAAGACTCCAAAGCAGCTTTTCCCTCCATCATGCAGCTTTCATCAGCTTTTTACTTCAGAGCACAAGGCCAAGGAGAAGTCAGTGAGCAGGCAACATCAGTACCTGTCAGCAGGCTGCAGAGTGCTCCACAGCCAGCTGGATGAAGGCCATAAGGAAAGGAATTCCCCTTCAGGAGTCTCTTCAAAGTATGTGCTCCTTGTGCAAAGAACAGACTCATAAGCTAGCTATTTCTTTCAAAGTAGGAAACAAGAACACTTCTTAAGTCTTTTGCCCAGGGTCACACAATGTTTGCACTAATGCCAGGATCAGAACTCAGTATTCTGATGTATGATCCCTTCAAACTCTAAAATACTACATTTATCAGATGCTAACATATCAAACATGATACAGTTTCTTTTTCCTCATCCTATATAGACACACATACACAAAAATACACTAAAAATCAGAGACTTACCTTCACATTTTAAGCCTTGTCGTACCAAACCCCAAAGCATCTCTCCACAGTAGTCACAAAAAGTAGGAGCCTTGTAGGAATGCACATAAAGTGCATGAGGACGAATCTGGAAATCTTCAACTGTAGCCAAAGCTTTTAAAAAATTGCAGTAAGTTATGGTTCTTGCCACAGAATCAACAAGGATTTACGGAAAGAATATGTTGTTTTAAAAATGGCACATTCAAAGAACACTAATGAGCTGTTTAGACAATAGCATTTTAGTGTACACCATTTAAATATGCTTTTAGGAGATTCCATAGTTTTCAGTAAGCTTTATTGAGGAAAAATTCTGCTGGGGTCGGTAGGCTAATGACCACAACTAATCAACAGTGTGAGTCACAATGCTGAAAACCTCACTAACTTGAGAAGGCGAATACAACAGACATTGCTAAAATCAACAACATTTGAAAAAGCAACTTAATTTTCAAGCTGTTTTGTAACCTACAAAACTTTCAAATAAAGGACAGTTCTACAGATTATTAGATTTTTATCTTCTAAAGGACTTTTTCAGTAAAAGCTAGTTAGATTGACCTTTGTATATCAAAACAGAACTGTAGATAGTTTCCATGTAACACTGGAAGTTCCATTAGTAACGTTCTTTTTCTTAAGCATAGACAGATTTAAATGATTTTTTTCCTGTTTCTTTGGAATGTAAATTAAAGAAAAAAAAAAAGTGCTGTATTTTACATCAACCTAACTATTGCCATCTATGACCAAATGCTATGCTTTGATCAAATATGTATTAACACTTCATATTCAGATTCCCATGTCTCAGTTTTAAAACCCTACTGAAAGAGATTCACATCTTCAAAACAGCTTATTTTCTGGTGGTCTGTTTATAAGGAAACAGTCAGAGATTGTCAAGAACAGGCACACACAAAAATTTTCCAAATATGCCATTCACCAGAAGCAATGAAAAGCTCAAACCAAGATGATCAACTTGGTTGATCATCCCAGACTGCCTAGAAAAGCAGGTCCTGAAATGAAGAGAAGGATCTCAGCCTCACAACTCTGGAAATCACACTTTATTGATCCAGTTTTCAAATCTAATCCCACAACAGCCAAGAGATGTCTCTTTTTAAAATATAACCTCAGTTTGGCACTTCGTCCTCAAAGTCTGAAAGAACAGCTTGATGCTAGTTCAGCTTTTATTCACAGCTTGCTTTTGGTTGAATTTGACACAGTATTGATGAAACGCATACAATTCAAATCAGTTAGGATTTGAGGGGAAGAGGGGTGTCCTCATTATTGAGTACTGCATGCTAATAATACCGCTCTAAGGACTTCGTTGTTCAGAAAAAACTGTTTTCAAGTACTACAATCACCCTTAAGAGTCTGCCCTTACAGGTATGATTCAGCAACTACATTTATATGAAGCCTTTTAGCAGTATAAACCATCAATGTCAAAAGCTACAGAATAAAGATAGATCTGAGCAAAAGAAAGCAAATGACACAGTTGAAATAGCAAATTCTGAATCCTACCTGCATTTCAGCTTCAATAATTACAATAATAAACTTATATTATTATAATTATAAATCTAATAATTCAGATTTATTTATAATAATAAATCTGAATATTAAAACATGACAATGAAACTAACAAAACTCAGTACTGAAGCATCAGTACCACCTGTATTTTCTTGGAAACCTTTAACCAAAACAGTCATCTACTATGAGATTCAAGTCAAAGACCTCAAGGCATGATAATCATGTTCCATAAAGTCCCATTTCATATTATCTGTTGAATAAAGCACTGTTCACTATTACAACAATACCTACCAGAAAGCACAACCTCAACAAGATCTCCCTCATGTATCTCTTCTGCTGATGTAATTCGTTGCAAAATATTATCAGAGTTCAGGTCATGGCGGAAAAGGAGAATTTTGTCATACATGCCAAAGAAACCACACTCTGGGAACTGCAACAGAAAGCAAACTCCAAATTAACACATGTTGTCTGATAATCCTATCCATAAATGTTTCTAGTCACAGCTACAGAACTTGAGATCTTTAAGTGTTCCATGAAAACAAAACTGATCTGCTTATTTTTGAGGAACTGAAATATTTTCTGCACTGAAATGGAGCATAAAGAAAACAAACAAACAAACAAAAACTGAAAAACACCCCACACCAAAACAAAACCTGTAAAACCCATCAATACCTACTTCTTCCCCTTTCCCCCCTAACCAAAAGTGACATTTTCAAACCTGAAAAGAAAAAATGTTAGAGTTTCTGTTTCTTTGGGTTTTCAGTCTCTCAGACCTGCATAATCAGTCTGGCACGTGAAAGCCAATGCAGATCTAACTCACACACCAGCACCTGTAAGGTTTACTTCAGACATTCTGGTCAGGCAGCTATTCAGCTTGAGACATGCCACCAGCACATGCCACACTATTCTTGAGAGACAAGCCAAAAGAGGCTCTATGTCATTGTTCTACAACAGTTTACATCCACAGCTGCAAGAAAAGGAAAACTCGATCCCATGCATGGACAGAAGATAATACTGCAAATCCACTTAGTGAATAGATAAGTTAAGCAACACAACATTTCCCTGTGCACTTCACTGAGAATAGGTTTCTCAGACTGTATTTTCCCTACTCTTCAAAATATTGTCAAGCATGAGTAAAACTTTATAAAATGAAAAGTTTAAAGCAAACAGTTCATAGAGGAAAAAAAAAGCAGGAATAGACTCTCAGAGGAATGAGTAGGAATCAAGCAGCTCCTTTGGCCTTTTTGCTTAAAACTCATGGTGGGAACACACACAGGAAGAACATGGAGAAAAATATGGAAAAGCACACCACAAGCTTTCATTTAATTAGGTAACAAACTACACTTTGGTAATTTAGATCTTACACAGTCGATAAGTAGCAGGGTCTAAACTGCATGAAGCTTGTGGTATATTAATTGTACTTAACTAAAGTAGTCAAGGACTCGTTTCTACCAAATCAAAGACATAACGAAGGTATCAGTCACACCCATTGTTTTCATACTCCCTTCCCATTCAGAGAGAAAATAATTTCCACTTTCCGGTAGCAATTTTATCTGAAATACTAAGTTGGCCTTCTCTGTTTTGGTGTGCACACCCTACACATTTACATTACACATAATGCTGAAGAATCCCCATGCTCTGGAAAGCATAAAATCTGCGTGAACAGTCACAAAGAGAGGCAGAACTTGTGCCATTTAAGCCATGCAAAAGGAAAAGACAGACCTGATGAAATTATACTGACACCAGTAGATATTTCATCCACAGCAGAGAGAAACTGATTCACTGGGCTGATGCCAAAACAGCAGGCTGCTTCCTCTGTCCCCCAGCTCATTCTTAGGTTCCCTATTTAAATCTGACACTCTCATATACTCTGTACAGTAGCCATGACAGTACAGATATGACAGTAGCACTATATTCCCCTAAATCAGATGCTTTTTAAACCTTTATACAATAAAACCCTATTGCTTAAAATTCCTTAGGTCACCTGGAATTACCTGTAAGAACTCCTCTCTTATCATACTGTTTCAGCATACTCATCCACTCTATCAAGTTTACAGAACCACTCACAAACCACAGATTTTAAGGAACCTCTAAGATATTTCAGAGGTTTAAGTCTCTAAGTCTCTCTCGTTGGATAAGATGCATCTTTGTTTCTCTTTTTTCCAGTCTCTGAGACCATAAACCTATCATGCAGCTGCCAGAACATCCCTGCACATAATCCCCCATCCCAGTAACCAGAGGTCACATAATCACATATCAAGAAGCACTTACTTTAACTGGCATGACCATAAGTATGTTGCATGTGCATTTATCCATTCTAATGTAAAAATCTTGAACTTATTAAAATGTCTTAAACATACCATTAATTTTGGTGACTAAAAAGCATTAGCTAATATACAAAATTTACAGATACTCAAATCCTTTTTGTGATATCGTTATAATTTAAAGTATGAGACATTACATTCCTTAGAAAGCAGCATTAACATTAATTCCAAAGTTTGTAAATAACAGTATAATGCCTATAATTAAGATTTAGTTTTCCAGACAAAGGTTAAATGAATTGTTACAGAATAAAAGTATTGTTAAAAAAAAAAACCAAAATCATCTATTATAGACCATCAGAACTGCTGGCATCAACACCCTCCTTTGGTTCCATGTTAATTAAATTGACCTTTTAAGCTGTGTACCATGAATGCTTATGATACCATAGTGACATGTTTTACTGCCCTCTTCTCTCACAAGTAGTATACATACATATGGATGAAATAACTGTGAAAGGTTGTTTGGTTTTGCAACTGTAATGTAATGGTTAACCTCCTGAAAGATTGTTCTCATCAGAACAATTGTGTGGTCATGCTCTGTGCCTGATCAGCACCATCTGTCCTATCTTTTCATTAAATTCCATTTCTAAGTATTTTCCTGGAGGATGGGTTCTCATTCTGAGCACGTGTGTGTATGGGGCAAGGGGTCTGAGTGCAGCAACTGGAGCCAGACCACAGGACCCACATGGTGTCAACAGTGCCAGCAACTGGAGAGACTAGAGTGAGTAAAATCAAGAGCTTGAATATCCAGGTGCCAACTGGATATACAACCAAGGTGCAACTAGAAAGATCAAGATCAAGCAGCACCTACTGGGCCTGACAGCACCTGAGCCCAGCTGCTGGGGGCATCCACTTTTTTGGTGGTGGTGTTTTTCTGTTGGGGGTTTTGTGTGTGTGTCTTCCCACTAACCAACCTTCATCCTGAACCACTAGAGGAAGGTACAGTATGAGACCATTGGTGCTGTCTGCGTTAATGCGAGTGCTGTGTGTCTGCCTGTGTTGACCTTTGTATCCACATGTATGCACTGCACACCTGTATCCAAGTTGTACACAGGTATCCAAGTGCCTGTGCCTGCTGTGAATACATGGTCAGTCTTGCTGCTGGTTGGAACTGGGCATGGAGCTACTGCAGCCTCGTCTCTGCCGGGAGGCTGTTGGATTCAGTCATCCCTAACTAAACTTTTCAAGTCTGATGAACAAGTCCCGCCCTTCCACACACACTTTACTCCAAGATTCCCCTGTGATTAAAGCACAGACCCCAACAGAAAGATGCCTGTCTGATCACTCCTTTCCACGCACTTAAGCTCAGACTCTGCTCTGCCCCCATTGGAGTCCTGTGTCCCAGGCACGGGAAGCACTGGCTGGCTGCCCTCCACACGGCCGGCCCTGATGAGCTGCAGGTGGCCCGTCACAGCCCGTGTCTAAGGCACTTGGCCAGGCTTCCATGGGGGAGCTGTGCAGGCAGCTTGGCTCCTCACACACTGCAGCGCCCTGCTCGCTCTTCCGCTCCCCAGCACATTCGGGAATACAGCATTCCTTGCTAGCTAGCACCTTAGCCAGAAGGCTATGTGCGGACTGCTGGCCAACAATAACCTCATCGATTAACAAGGGGTTTATGTCAAGTGGTATCTTTTAACAGAATTTTTACGCAAAGCTTAAACTATGTTCAAGTTGTACACTACCAAATTTTTCTCACTTGTACTGCAGCAAAGTACAGCTTTTACAGCCTTCCTTATGCTCAGTTACATGAAACTGTTAAGGAAGAACACTATCCAGTTCCTTTGAAGTGTTAAGAGCTCATAACGTAAACTTGAAAACAAAACTCAGAGCAGAATTTTTTGAAGCCTGTTTCATCTTATGGGATTATACAGCTATTACTTTCCTGCATAAAAACTCAAAGTATGTGCACAGTGACTCAGAACATATAAATGGCTAATACCAGTATTATTATATTTCCTAAAAGCAAAACGGAGACTGTTCCCAGTGTTAACAGTTCCAAACGAGCATCTAACTACAGGAAATCACTTGCGGGAAGTCTACTTAGGTAACAGACTGTGCCAAAATGAATCTCTGGTACACCAGTATCATCAACTTAGGTAAAAAATGTAGGCAATCCCTTGCACATGCACATACACTACTAGAGCATTATTGCAGTTACACTGAGGAAAACCGATCGGTGTTACCTAGACTACTTATACTGTAAGTATTACAGCATGTCTAGTTTTAATGGATAGTGCATTACACCGTTCTTTTTACCCAGAAAAACTCAATATACAGCGGCCAGTATTGCTGGAGCAAAATACAACTGAAGTTTCTTTCTATCTTGGCAGAAACTGCAAAATCCCTCTACTTCAAGTTCCAGGACTTACTTTACAAAGTTCTGGACCAGTCGCCAAAAACTCACACTAGGGAAAAGCGTAGGAGGATATTGTTTCAAGGTCCAATATCTCATGACCCATCCTAACTCAAAACAAATGCTTCAAACCACCGAAAGCTAATTCCAAAGTCTAATGGTGCAAAACACTCATTACCATGGAAAGTCTCTTTGTTCACTGAAATCACTCCAATCTATTATCCTGCATCCCTACCCAGCTATTCACTCCCACACTTTAGAATAATGTGCCAAATCACATTATCACACAGAGAATTAGCTTCAAATACATTACATGAGATCTTTCCCTCACCAGATGCCTCAGTACAGACATACTTGGACTACTGCTTGGCTAGTTTTTTTCCAGCATAGAAACCTAATACCCCACTGGAAATGCTAACCTGCCCAACACATACCAGCTCCATGCCCCTAGTACTCCCCAGCTCCCACCTTCTCACAGGCACATTTGCTTTTCATGCCTCAACTCTCCATTACTCTGCTGGCTTACTTAGCCTGTAAGAAGAAAGCAGATGAAAAACCAAGAAGGCAGACCAACAAAAGGAAAAATAGATTCGAGCATAGCTGATGAACACAAAATACAATTTTAGACACATTCAAAAGTACAGTGAACTACAAGCTTAACCTAGAGAAAAACCCCGAAGGATAGCTGCACTACTGTTACCTATTAATTACACCAAATTAAGCTGCTACTGCAAGAGTTGTAGAGATCTATTTGTAATATGGCCAGATTGTAACATGAACTTTGTAATATGACTCTCTTCTCAGTATTTTATTAGTAAAACATCTGCTAACACTTGAGAAATCATATGAACCTTCAAGTCAACACCTTTGCCACAATTTAGTTAGATAGCCACTATCATGACAGTGCCCAAACCTTTGAAAGACAGCTCATACTCATTTCACATGTTTTGGTCTTTGCACAACGTGACACCTTAAAGTACTTTAAAATAAATTTGTCCCCCTTCTAGCTAGCTATCCAAACTACTTCAATTCAGCCACATTAAAACTTCAGTTCTTAGGTATACAAACAATACAGTTAACTGTAACTTCATTAGAAAATTCTACAGATGTATTTGCATGTTCTTCATGTCAGGCTTTTTTTCCCTGATTATCAAAGGAAAATATTTGATCACATCTCATCTTCCTTCCCCCTCTGCCCCAGTGTATTCAATTTTTAAGGGAAACTGGCTGGTTTGTCAAATAATCCAAGGATCTCAGTCATATTCCAACTATGGAAAATGAAATCCCACCTTGTCTAATTAAAATAAAAGGGCAGGACTATCAAAAAAGTGCACACATAACAATAGGATCACATTCAATTCAGATTATTCAAATTCTTGGCCAGGGAATACAATGTACCAGGACTACAAGATTTGCAAAAATGATGAACGTATGAAACTACAGAAACAGCAGAAGGACACACAAGCAGGTGTAATATGCAAAATTTAACCCCTTTTAAACACAGCTATACTTAAGTGATTGTGTTCTGAACAACTTACACAGTTCAGAGTCATAAAGAAATGATTGTGTACATGTTCAGTATCCATGTAAATGACTATTGACAGATTAAGGCCTGAATTCAGGCAAATCAAAACAGCATACTGTGGGGGGAAACAACCAGGGAGTTAAGACTACTAAGAAAGCATAAGCACTGTTGAGAGAGGAGAAAGTATTTAAGGTCAAAAATG
Organism: Coracopsis vasa; assembly: GCA_026283785.1. Taxonomy (NCBI): domain Eukaryota; kingdom Metazoa; phylum Chordata; class Aves; order Psittaciformes; family Psittacidae; genus Coracopsis; species Coracopsis vasa. The sequence goes on from JANHGB010044772.1 coordinate 39,646, forward strand.
ACACCTTAAAGACATTCGTTGCCTACAGAAAGACTGACGACCCAAAAAAACCCAACATGGAAAAAACAGCCAAAAAATAAGATGAAAGAATAGAGAAGCACAAAAGCAAGCCAGTAATCAAGCAGAAATTTTACAGTCATGAATTTGGTGTTGATAGCCAATTACATGTGCAGTTGAGAGTGATCATATTAGGATTAAGAAAAAACAACAAAAATATTACTGCTAGTAAAAGCAAAGACACCAAACACACTAAAGTTACCAGAAACCAAATGAAATCAAGAGTTGCAAGATAAGGGTTTCAAGCCTGCACATAAGCAACACAATTTTGAGACTACTTTGAAGAAAGAAATTAAAAACCAACAGACGACACATGGAAGAGCTTAGCAATAGTCGAATTGTAAAAACTGTTGGTGAAGAAGGTTTAACAGCAAACCTGAAACTGGTAGGCCATAGAAGGAACAGTATCTGTTGGAAGTGAACTAAACAAAACACAAAATAGACTACAAAATACTATGTTGGATCAAGTTTGATGAGAAAAAAGATAAACAGAGAGGAAACAAGTGCATCAAACAGGAATGAAAACTAGAAATATATAAGGGCAGAGAAAGAACAGGAAGAGAGTGAGAAAATAATATTGGCTTGTCTTCTTTTTTTTTTTTCCTTTAAATTTAAGACATATGAGAGGACTACGTTATGAAAATACAGAAGAACAATCTGAGAAAGGCTTATTAATCAGTAAGACCTGTGAAATCAGAAATACCCCTCTGACTTTGCTAAGTGGTGATCATTTGGGTGAGTTCAGTGAAGCATTAAAAGGAAAACGAGCTTGGCAGATTAAGAAACAGACTGTATGGGTAAACAGCATGTCAGTACTCAAGTCAAAGAGAACATAACAGTTAGAAAGGATTGCAAGAATTTCAAACAAGCATCCTAAGGTAGGAAAGCAAAAGGCAGAAAAGCACTGGAGAAAAAGCATATAAAGAAGGATGCCGAGTATGACTGAAAACGAAAAGGATGAAGGACAGGTTTGTAGATGAAAAAGGCAGATAAGGGTAGTTTCAGAATAATGAAAGTAAAGTTTAAGAAAAAAGTTACAGCAAATCTTGCAGGTACTGATACTATACAAGTAATAGCACTGAACAATCAAAAGTTTTTCATTTATAGCTATTAGTTGAGCTAAAACAAAATAAATAAGCTAGAATAAAGCATTTATAGCACCCTGCACTACATAATTGTCAGTCTGCAGGCAGTGGAGCTTCATCACACATGAGTTTCTAGTCTAAAGCCAGTAAACCCTATGTTCTACTTCATGTCCTCTCATGTGAGGAATGAAGAAACAGCATTTAAACATGAAAAAGGATTATGAACTTGCCTCTGAAATATCTGATAATTGTGCAAGGACACACACTGTCTGTGTGCAACTTAGGCTATATATTTTTCTGCTTCTAAACACACTCCCTCTATTCCAGCAGCAGTCATTTCTGTTCATGCTTTAGTTCATCTTCAGACTCCCCCTGAGAACTGTATGTCTAGTACTTTAATACACAGGAATCTAGATAAGGACTGAACAGAGAAGACAGATGCTTCAGAAGATTCATAGTTATAGTCTCAATCTAAAACTTGTGTTTCCTGAGGACTTCTATTAAGCATTCCAATATACAACGCCCCCAACATAGCTCCCCAAATTTAACTTTAAACACAAAAAAAGTTTTTGCTTCTCTGCTGACATTTAGAAGGTTTCAGCAGAGCTAAAAGACACATCAAATATTTGCATTACTCATCTTGCTCTCCTTGCAGACACATGCCTCTTTAGTTTCAGTTCTTCTGATGCTACTTTTAATTACTCTTCTGCAAAACCTGAGCAAACTACATGCAACAGCAGTGTCTGAATCAGGAAGCACAACTGACCATCAACAGTACAACAAGATTACCAATAGATAAAGAGCTGTGAAAACACATTAGGTAAACACAGTACTTATTTATGATACAGTACTCATTTATTACACAGTTCTAAACTGCTCCCCGATACAGGTTTTTGGTAGATTATTTTCCTCACAGTTGATTAATTTCCCCTGGGAAAAAAAAAAAAAAAAGAAAAAAAAAAAGGCTAAATATAAATTTATTTTTGTGGAAAAATAAGTTCAGGCAGGACTTATTGCTGCTGTCAAACAGAGGGTGGAGGGAGGATATTGCCATTTGTGCACTGGCTGCAAAACTACTTATGAAAGATGAATCCACCACACATAAGGTTGTTTCCTGATCAGTTTGCTCCCTGCAAACATGTTCTCACTGAGCAGCCATTTACTGGTAGCATCAGCTGCAGGAGAGCATACACTGAATCAAAGCCAGACGAAAGAGGACAACTGATCCTCAAATCCTCATCAATTTTGCAGTACATTAAGGCTCAGCATATAAGGTATTTCTTGAGCTGTAACAAGAACTGAAGTTAAACTTTTAGCTGAGCCTGCCAAAAGAACAGAAAGGAAAAAGAAAAATAAGCGTGAATGTTTTCATCTTTCTTTAAAATAGAAGACAGGAAATATGCAGATAAAAAGAGAAGAAGTTGATGCAGAAAGAAAAAGCGGTCCCTAAAATGGCTGCAAAACAGTGCACCTAACATGCATGGTACAGAGAAAAAAAAAAATAAAAAACTTGACCCAAATAACTTGTCTTTTCTGAAACTAACATGCTGAACTACGTTTTGGTAGCCCACAAAGTTATTATGAAATTAGCTTGCTTGCCAGCTGGTTTGTAAAATAAACTAAAGATGCAGTAAGTTCTGAGGTGGCGGAAAAAAGACATAAGCATATGTAAATGAGAGCTCACATAATGTTTGCATTTATGCTCTTTCAAGCCATTATGTAAAAAAGAATCATCTAATAAAACTGATCAACCACAAAGAGCAATCACAACAATGAAAGACATGGAGAAAACAATTACCTACAAAATAAACTACCTTCCACTCCCTCCCTCTCATCCACCCCTGGCCTTGAGGGAAAAGAGTAATTATTTCTCAATTAGGCTATGAAATAATGTTAACTGCTTTTCAGGTTGCTTAGTAAGGTCTAAAATACCTAACCTAACAAAAGATAAAACTTGGATGCAAAAACCGCAAGATCAATGTTATTTCCTTCCTAAGGAATCAGAACCTGCAACAGCTCAACAAAGATACATCTGAAAAGCATGCTAACAGGTTTTTTATTTCTTGATCAACTCTCTCTTAATAGAAACTATGCCAATAACAGTCCTCTCATGAAAGAGTAATGCATGTATTCCTTATATGGAAAAACAATACAGCATTAGCTGTTTGGTGGAGGTTTTAATTATTAACTAGAAACAAAAAGAAAAGCCAGGACCTTGCAGCGCATTTCTGTAGCCACAACTGGTCCTTTCATTATAGCTGGCTATAGGGTTCCAAGAATACTCTTTAACAATAGTAAGTAAAAACCTAAGATAGCAGTGACAATCACTGAAGGGAAAAAAGATGTTCTTCATATTGTCAAAACTAATTCTTGCAAAAAATTCACTACTACATCTTTTACTAGCTATCACAAGCAAGAAAGTAACAAGAAGGTCTTCTCCTTTTACATTAAAAGCTTCTATCTTGGGAGTTACAAAATGTCTTTGTGCATAAGTGCAAGCATTTACCATGGATCTTTGTCACTGTACCAAACTTCTTGGCATATTCCAGTCACACACTGTTATTACTAAGCAGTCTGTTACAAAACAACTGTTGCCATCAGCAGAACACGGCAGTGTTATACCATACCTTCTGGTAAACTATAGAGCACACAAGGTCTTTAACAGCAGAGAGGGACAGGTCCTGAGCTTCAATGGTGACAGTCTCTCGAGTGAGACCAATCTGCAGAAGGAAGGAGACCCCATGCATAGAGCCTCCGGAGTTGGTGAGGCTCTGGGTACTGAAACTGCCATTGGAGAGTCGACTGGAGAGTCCTGACTGCGGACTTGAAGACAAAGTTGGGGTTTGTGATGCAGCAGCATGACACGTTGGTGGGGAAAACTTTAGTAAGGATGGGGGAGAAGAGTTGTTTGCTGACATCTGACTTGCTTTACTCTGTCGAGATCTCCCTAGTAGTCAAATTCTAGGAAAAATATGTTGTCAGTTTTTGGTTTGAAATGCAAACAAGGATAATGTAATTTTCCCTTTCTTAGTTCAGTAAAACACCACTGACCAGTAAAACTTAATTTTCCCTTTCATTCTGTGCAAGCCAAAGCATAAAATAATTTCAGCTGTAAGTTACGTTAAATTAAAGGCTATCTTTTTGCAGTTACAATCAGCTGATCAAAAGCAGATTGCCTGTCCTTTAGCACCACATCCAGACAACAGAGGCTTACATAAAGGCCTCGCAGAAATACATCAGCTCTGCTGCTTCATATTTGTCCTTCATTTTTATGTATTAAAAAAATAAAGCTGGAAACACAGATGGAAATAAATGTTGACAGCTCATTAAAAGTGTTCTTGTTCACCTAATTCCACAGATCACATCTTAAATGCAGATTCATCTTCACGTAGATAGCCTTTCAAAATAAAATAAAGAAAAAGTGCAACAACAGAAGTCCACGTATGTGATGAACCTACTCCTATTTCAGAAAGTCTTCTCTGACTTCACAGGACACAGTTAACTTGGAGATCCGTGAAGGTATCCGATTTCATTTTTATAAAATACTTTAGCTCATGAAACACAGGGGTAGAATGTCTGATGACACAATCACATTCAATGTAATCTCTAGCTTCACCCAGATAATCTCCAGCATTTTGAAACGTTGTACTCTGCCTGTAGGGGAAAAGATGAAGCTGTTATTTCAAATGAAATGCATAAAATTGTACAGCAACGTCATAATCACTCTACTTCGAGTCAGCGAGATCACCAATTCCTTGTACTCAAGTATGTTATGTTAGTAACAGTTTTCACTTGTAACTTGAACTTAAATGTTTTCCCACTGTATGATACACAAGCCAAGTCAGATTAACACTGCTCAACATGTTACCACATCTTTAAATTAGCAGTGATTTAGCAGCACAAAGCACTTAATGGTTAAGAGTAAAAAAAAAAGGGGGAGTGAGTAGACCACAGCTCTGCTCTGTGTATACTGAGAAGCTGGCAGGAAGAGAGGGAAACTTATTAAATGCATTGAAATGTCCAAAAATCATAACATCAAACCTCAAAAAACCCTCTAAGTAGCATGTCTTCAGGGTACCATTTTAATGCTTTTATTCAAGACAACTGATGAACATATGGACAAACTCTAACTGCAGGAAGATATGGATAGCATACAACTGAGCACTGGTTCTGGGGAGGGAGGTGGTGGGAGAGAGGAAATAATTTAAGGCTCAGATGTCTGATTAAAAGAGTAAATCTGCCTACAACCTTTTAAAATAAATCATTCCATAAGTATGGGTTCAAAATACTTGTCACAAGATGCTGTGCTACCTGATGCTGTGCTACCTGATTTTAAGCTTTGCATGACTAACTGAAATGCTTGAAAAGATCATTTTTAGATTCCCCATGTAAGTTCTACACAGAAAAAGTTACCCATGAAAGCAAAAGAAGTTCAAGGCTGTAGATACTATGTATCACTAACAGGTTTTAAAGGAGCATAGATCCATAAATAATAATTCATCAATAAATCAATAAGCTCACATAGTTTTTCCTTCTCTTACATGAAAATAAATAAATAAAAATCTCAGAGTATTACTAAAATTAAGGGAAATTTTAGCAAAGAAATGCCACAGTTTATCACACACAATATAAACCGTCCTTACTAGAAATAAAGCTGATAACTGGTAAACCAGTCCATTTAATAAATTACGCACTCCTGCTATTGATCAGTGTAATAACTCTAAACCGCACTACCACTGCATTCTAAAAGTAGGTAACGAAAGGGAGATACACAAACTGCAGTACTGGAAGGAAAATAAGCTCCTGGTTCTGTGATAAAAATTCCTAACAGGGACTCCACAAGTGAGAACAAATTGACACCTTCTGGATTTTAAGCACAAGTATCCAGAAACGGTTGTCTTCAAATACGCAAGAGTTGATGGACATTTACCAAGGACAAATTCTGCCTCAAATCACACACTAAACACCATACAGATGAATGTCATAAATAGGAAGAGTAAGGACAGCAACATTTAAGCACCTTTCTCAAGAGAACAGCTTCACAGTGCCTACAGCTGTGCTTGAAGATGACTTATTTTTGCTTTCCACATACTGCTCTTCTCTCCCTCATTTCTCATAGATACCAGAGACAGCAAACACAAACCCTTAGGCATCTGAATTAAAAAAACAGTAACACCTAACCCACATAAAAGAAAATGGAAAAGCTATATAATGTGAAAGAATTAATGGGTATACTAAGTAAGTTTAATTTAGCCAGTGAAAACATGCTGTGAAAGCTCACCTACAGCTGCCTAACGAGAATGTTAATCATATTTACCAAAAGTGTGATGCATTTGCATTTACAAAGCCTTTTCATACCAAGAGTATTTGCAGATAAGCCTTTTATGCAGTTTATTTTTACTACGTTGTAGGAAAGAATGGATCTTTCCAAGAAAGGAAAACCATAGAAATTGCT
>JANHGB010044772.1:46342-101288 GCA_026283785.1 Coracopsis vasa
TGGGAGGGGGACGTGTTGGTTTAGGTTTTGTTGCTCTTATAAGACATTTGCAGGACATCTCTCACTATTTAAACCCAAAGCACCAATTCAAAGCATGCCAGCATCAGAGCCAAAATCCAGCACTCTGGGAATTCAGACCAAGGAAGTTAGAGCAGCCCAACTGTGACAGAGACAGACAAGCAAACAGAATGGGAGAGTTTTCTGCATGTGTATTGTTAATTCAGAACTCCTAGAGCACTCTATGTAGCAAACTGAGGTGGGGGAGTATGAGCTCCTGAGTATTAATGGTTGCTGTGAATGAATAATACACTACATACAGTCAAGCTTAAACAAAAAGCATTATAATTTTTAACAAATCAACCAACTATCAACCTCTACCCAAAGCAAGAATCTGTGCAGCAAATAAGTGCTCCTTCAGAACTCACCATTTGATTTTATTTCTCGTACATAGTTACTTGGAAACCAGCCTGTTTTGCCATTTAGAGTTCCTTCCCACCAGCCTCCTTCTTCCACTCTTGTTACGTGAATTATATCGCCTTTTGAAAAAGAAAGTTCATCTTCATTTGTCTGTTGAAAATTAAATTTTGCTCTCACCACCAACTGATGGTTGCCGTTATCTGTCATGTCCTAGTGAGAATACAAAGAACAACAAGAGCACATTAGATTTAAAGAATTATTCCATGAACAAGCCAGAAGTATCCATAAAATGGAAACAGCCTCTAATCCACACACAACACTCCTCACGTATTTTTACTCAAAGCATTGTAGGCAATTGTCATTGTAAGGATTTGCCATTTCCAGTATTTCTCTCATTTTTAATATATGGATTTCCATCAGTCCCAAGAATATATTGTCTTAATAAAGCCCCTTCAAGTAAGAAGGTGGTAACAGAGCTAAAATTAAAATAATTCTTATTCTCCCAAGAAATCAAATTTTATTTTCTATATATAGTATAAATGGAAACTGCCTTTGGCAACTACAAAGAAACAAAAGGTCTACATTTTTACTTTAGAGTTTTTTTCCTAAAACTTTCTGAGCTTGGAGGGCAGAACTGACTTACATTTAATTTGATTCTGGATATAAATAAAGAGTTTGCAGCTTAAAGCTTCTCTTTCTCCCCTTCTCCACTCCCCCCCTGTAACAGAACAGGTTGGAAGGTTCCACACCTGAAAACATGCAATTCTCCATGGGCTACCAATGGAGAAGGACGGTGTTCTTCCGCAAAACCTATGAAACAGGCAATTTACCTTGAATAAGTACTCACAAATCATTTGTTTCAAGGTTAGCAAAGCTGTAAGTCTGCAGCACATCAGGCTTGCAGCTGTCCTCAGGTAAACAAATATATATATATATATTCACCCATCCCCTATTACAGATGTGAAGGCAGATTATCGCTCTGTCACAACAACGAGATACTATAATAGTTACTTCTAAGAAGTCTTTCAAATTACTGACGTTTAAATTCAACACTTTTTTCTTGGATGTCAATTTTGAGTATCTACATTATTCAAATATTTCATGAGAGTCAGGACAAACTTTTAAGCTAAAAAGCTAAATAGTCGGACATCTTCAAATAATCCAAATACAATCCATTGCACTGGAACCAGGAGGACAGCATTATAAATCATGTCTGTCTCCATCATAGGTAAGGATTGATACTTCTATAACTAAAAAAATGCTAAGTGAGAAAATGACTGTGTAAAAAAAATCTGCTACTATCCAAGCAGCAGAATTTCACCACCATGTTGTCTAGATAGTTGAGATGATTAAAAGATGTACTGTATATCATCACTGGGATCTTATAACATGTCAGCTTAATTCATACCCACAGCACATCATTGTATCACAACTCAGTTTAACAGATGGACTTTCAATGGCTGAGAAACTTAGGAGAATGAGGGCAAAACCAACTCTGAAAACATGTAGAAAGCTCAGCACATTTGGCAAGAACTGTTCCAAACTGATTATCTACTGCAGCAAAACCAAACTAAGAATTTTTGGGAGTTTGTCCACTAGCTCTCTTGCCCTCCTTCCTGCACTTCTCTGTCCCTATGCAACATTCTAAAGAGCTGCTCAGATCACCAAGGTTATAAAAATACTTAAGAACTCTGATTACTTCAGTGATCCAGCTAACAGCTAGTCCCACAAACAGCTGCATCAGCAAAACTGAGTGGGCTGTGAACAGTAGAGTGGGAGCTGGAACTAGCGGCCTACGGCAAGAACTTGCATGGGCTCCACTACCAGATAAAACACATCAAACCACACCTAAGAAAGCTTATGCAGAGGACTGTGTTTCAAGTTTCACATAGCAATCATCACATAGCTCAAAGCAGCCTCCTTCAAGCATGGAAAAAAGCAGTTTACAGTACGGATTCTGAACCCTCCTTGCAAACCTTTTAGTCAGCAAAAGTTTCAATACGGTATTCCATCCTGATTTCAGCTGTACTTAAAACAGCTGCCTATACCATTCAGTACCTGAAGGCTAGTTGAAGGATTCACCTTGAAATGTAATAGAAAACAGGAATAACTACCAATACTGCAACATTAAAACTAGCACTTTTGCTGAGGTTTGACTGTCCTTCAATCATCATCCCTAAACTCAAGAGACATGAAAAAAAATGAGATTTTTGCCTTTGGAAAACCAAGGCCTTATACTGAAAATAAATAAATCCAGGGAGATACTGTGTATGCAGAGAACATGGAGTGGTAAGTGAGAAAAAGAATAATTAGAAGTTCAGATAGCTGCACGTATTTTGGAACATCATAAGAAAAGCTACAAGAATAGAATGTTACAGGCTTGAAACAGAGGTGAGAGGAAACAGTTACTCTGCTACATTATAGCTTATTTAGAAATCCCGTAAAAAAAGTAAATAAAGCCACACCACAGCATGTTTCACTTCTACAACTTACCAAACTCCGATACTGTCCCTGGAAGAGTTTTGAAGTTCTACTGTGTAAAGACTGGGATCCCAGAGAATCAAAAGATTTTATCCGATGAGATGAGGGACGTGCGCATATAGAGTCACTGCCTAGCCCTATGTCTGCAACAGGAGAGAAAAATAAGTAGATATTAGAATCTGAGAAATGTGCATGTAACTTCAGCTTACCTCCAAAATTCACATGCTTAGAGCAGATACAATATATCTGTATTTTCTCAGTAATTCAAGACTTAAAATAACAAGTAATCCAAAATCCTGAGACACTGGTTTCTTCCCCACACAGACAGGGAAACAATTTGAGCTGTTCAGAAGAGGAGGGTTAGGGTTGTATTTCTCCATTCCTACTCACTACCAGTCTATTTAAAGGTAATTAACCAGCATCATTTTAGCTAGTGGCCAAGAATTTTGAATGCATAAAACTTGCTTGAAGTAAAGCCAGCCACATCTGTTTCTTTGCTCTTCCACCCCCCCTTCTCAATTAAAACATTCCTTCCACTGTCTTTTTTCCTATGCTCCTTTGTCTCATCCCTTTTTTGCCAACTAAGCTATTTCTTCGTTGGAGGAAGGGGGAGGGATAGAAGGAGTAGAAAAAAGAAAGCTGCTTTCTCAAAAAGAACATCACCCTCTCGAAACCTCTCCCCTCTTTCATCTCTCTCTACTCTGAGAAGCACACCCATTTGAGCTGCTCTTCTGAACTGCAGTGTTAGGTGCTGTCAGGGTGCTACAGGGGTCCCTGTGAGCTGGGAAGCATCAAGGTTGCAGCAGGGCTAATCCCACTGTGCCAGCCAGGAGCAAGGCAGCTGGGCACCAGAGCAGTGCCAGCCCCAGACATCAAGCACATACCTTGGGACAGGATGTCACCCCACTTATGGATGGGGTGGGCATTAGCAGGCCACAGCCAGACACGGGACAGGGCTGAAAGTGGCTCCTAAGGTCAGTGCTGGCCTCCCATAGCACTGCTGGGAGCCTTTGCACAGCATTATGTTGGGATCAGTTCTCCCAGTCCTCACAGCCAAACCCCCAGGAGGGGGATGCTCCCAGGGTCCTTGCACAGGTGACATGTTAGACGAGCACTGCTCCCTTGCATGAGTATGGCACGCAATTCCTTTTCCTCAAGTTTTCCCACATACAAGTAAATCATTCAGTGAGCACCTGGGCTTCAAGGAGCCCTGAAAACAGTGCAGCATTTTCCATCTCAAACCTAGATGTCTTCACTAGATTACACAAGCTCTCCTGGGTTTTATGCCTCTGTTACTCTCTTTCCTAGTAGCTGCTTTGCTTCCAACATTTTACCTCTGTATCAGAGGTACACTACAGTCACCTATTAGTTACTTTCAGACTAAAGCAGACCATGATTAGGCAAATCCAAGGTTTTTTTGGTCCAAGGTAAATGACACATACAGGCTCAGTTTCGTGAGGGAATTGGAGAACAAAGCATGTCTGCTGTTCCATGTCAAGGGACAACTCAATTCATCTTTACTTAATCTTTTGACTTCAGCATCGCATTCAACACCAGCTGAGATGAAGGAGGAGGAAAAGGGTTTGAGATTGACTACAAGCACAGAAGTGTTGACAAAGGATCCTTCAAGTCCATAGCAACTGAGCAGAAAACACCTTCCTCTGGTGCACCTCTTTAAATGAGTCTCTGTTATCCTTCAAAAAAAAGCATGTAAATATATGCTCACTAATCATACAGTGCAATATTAAAACTATCAAGTTGCATATTTTGTGTGGATAGAATCACAGAATACCAACCTGGAAGGAACCTCAAGGATCATCTGGTCTAACCTAAGCCTGACTTGGACTAGATGTCCCAGCACCCAGCATCATTACACACTGGTCATAAAATACCTCACACTTTGTGAACCTGCTTTCCCAAAGGCACTTAAAGGCAACTGTATTAACATAAAACCTGGCGATTATAGTCCCCTACAGAAAGTACATACATCTGAGTTTCCACAGACAGCTGGGAGAGAAATGGGATTAGATCATGGGCTTCATTTGTAAATCATAACTTTATGGCTAACATTAATGCTACCAAAAACTTTAAGGTTGCCATAACCGTAATCAATTAATAGAATTTAAGGATTAGAAATAATCTGAAACATCTCCATGTCCAGTTTGCCATGTTTCCTGACTGCAGCCAAGCAGAACAGACACACCACCAAATCCAGCATCATACCTTGACACAATTTACTCAGGCAATCAGGATCAGGTTAAGCCCCATGGCAGTGCAATCCAGCCCCTGAGCAACCCTAAAACACACTACCTAGAATTCATTTAAGTGCAGTTTGATTTCCCAAATTTTCTACTTCACAACAGCAGAGCTAAAAAACACCAACACAAGAGCACCTTTTGAGGCCTGAATTAGAAATTGCATGCATGTGTTTGAGATGAAAAGAAGGAAAATTATCACAAACAAACCACATGCAAATTTCAAGTACTTTTACCAATAATATCTGAATACTTCAAAATCAGTTTGATTTTCTGTAAGATTTAAAAGGCTTGCAGACCCCATGTATCCATTAAAGTTTCCATTAAAATACTAAATAAAGCATGTTCGATGAATTTCTCAAGGGGTTTATTGTGAGAAAAACTTCAACTCATGAATCTTGAATGGCAACAGGATGTGCACGCTTGACAAACATTAATTTGGTAATTTTCTCAGAAGCTTCACTGTTCCATCCATCCAAAGATTTCCAGGGTTTGTAACACCATTTCTTCTTCTCTATTGCTATCTCAACTTCCCTATACCACTTCTTCTCTTTCTACAAATAGCAACTGAAAACTTGATCCCACCCCTCTGAAGAATTTGATGGAGTGTGTATCCATAGCAGCCTTTCATCAGTCTTTGTGCTCATTACTCACACTCCTTCCACTGCAGAAAGGCCCATTTCAGAAGAACCTGTGTCCACTTGAAATTCTTAGGAATAGAGATGGGGATCTGAAAGTCATCTTCAATACTAGAGTAGGGAGATACGAGTCTAAAATGCCTTCTACACAGTCACCCAATTAAAGAAAACTGTTCGGAAGAACAAACAGCTCTTGGTCAGGGAGATTTATGCAGTGCTGCTTCCTCTTAGGAATGAGATAACACCACAGCTTGCATGTGGTTTTGATTTTGGTTTCCATACCACCATCACCCCCAGTGAAAAGGATTAGCCTGCGTTCTTTCTAAGCCAGATGCAATTGCAGCTTTTTGATGTGGGCATTAACCTATTGATGTTTGGACCAAACAGCCGCACTTTTTCTCCCCTTTTAAGACAGCTACAGTCAGTGTACAGCAGCTTTAAAGATGTGCCGAAACGGTCTCCATTTGCACTTGCAGTTAAGATGAAAGGCAGCATCTACAACTGCTGTAAATAGCTCCAAAGAAGTTAATGGTATTGCTCCGTGCCCACTCATTAGAACTAAGAATTTGATTATAAAACTCACTCCTGAGAGTGTTCTCATGCAGGGAGGGGAAGGGAAGTCACCAAAAACAAAAACCTCTGTTGTAATGAATCAAAGAAGTCTTATAAAAGTGACAAGGGTACTTATCATAATACAACTAAACAACAAAACACTGATCCACACCACTGACTTTCATCAGCTTCCTTTTCTTCCTCACATAAAAGTTGACAACTATGGTCGATTTTTTAATTTTCTCTCTCCCCAGACTCTAATCAGATGACCACTATTGGAACTTGCTGCTGACAGTGTAAAGCCCTACCAGAGAGCAGCCAGAAGCCTAAAAACAGTCACCAATATTAACATTTCTTGATTGTCCTTGGGTCCAGATGGCATGATTTAGCACAGTCTCATCCCACAATGAAGCATGGACACTTTTCACCTGTGTGTTATTTCTACAGCTCCCTCCTTCACACCAAAGAACTTGAGGTGGGTGCTCGTGACTTCTATCTGCTATCTAAATGAAACATGCATGGCTTAAGAAATCAAAGATGTTGGCTATCCTTCAGTTACTTTCAAGAAAGGTTTGTACCAGGGAAAGAGGAGTGGAGAGAATAACAAAACCTTGATGAGACTGTTCAAGCATGGGAAGAAAGAGCGGAGCAAAAGTTAACTTCAGTATTTCAAACGGGGGGAAAACATAAAAACAAACAAGAAAAACAGGCCCTTTCATTAAGAATTCTTGCCAGCTAAAACGCCCAGCCTTAGCTCCACTGCAAAGCTTCCTTTTGCAGAAGAAGAGACTAGAGAACCCAGAGAGGCCACTATCAAAGTCTTAACAAGATGAACTGCAACAAAACCTCTTTAAAAAATGCTGCACTTGTTCCTTTTATCATGCATATATCAACAGGTATAAATACACACTGATGTGAGTTAAAGGTAATTTTAAGTCAGCACCAAGACAGAGCAGACTCTACTTACCTGCAGTCACCTTATTTAAAGCCACGAGAGAGCTGAGAACTTTACTGAAATTTTGTCCCTGATACAGGTCATTTGCATCAAAAGTCTGAAAACAAAAGAACATGCAATAAGTCATAGAAACAAGCCTTTAAACTAAGCATTTTATGGTATCATGAAAAACCACGACTGTAGAAGTTACCAATCAAGATATCAGCTTTTCAGTGGCTCTTATGGACCAGTAAAACAATGTGGTCTCCCCCATCCTTTAAAAAACAAACACCCTTCTCCCCTTTCTTAAGTAGAGAATATAGAAAAAGCTGCCTTTGAGAAAACCTGAAGAACGTATTCAACTAAAACTATCAAGTATTATTTAAATTACAGGAAAGTTGAACAAAATGTAATTATCAGAAGAGAGAAGCTTTCCTCAGACATTTTGGCCAACAGTGTTACTGGGTATCATTACTGTTGGCATACTTTTCATTTTCCACAGCAGCTCACAAGCACCGTACCTGATTATGCAGAAAGTATTTTAAAAATTACTGCAAATACTTTAAAAAGTAATACACAATGTACCTACTGTCTCTTTCTTCTACGAGACATAGAGGAAGGCTGCACTGCCAAAAATTAATGAATTTTACAAAGAGTGAAGTTGCTGGATAAGTCAGATGGAGAATGAGGTTTGGGAAGGGGAGAGATGAAACACGAGGGTTATTTTATTTTTCTTTTTTAACTGTGGGAAAGAGATCCAAACCTTAAACTATCTTGTAGAAAACACTCCAGTAACTTTCAAGCACTGGGTGATGACATTAAACATCTGGATTTTCAGGGGGGGAAGAGATTTTTAAAAAGAAGAAAAAGAGAGAGACCCATAATATTTGCCTGAGGTAATGGAAACACTCATCCAAAGTCTCATGAAAACAGCTTTCACAACAGACTTTGCATAGGTTGAAAGGAGTCTCGGTATTCCCTTTTGCAAGACCAGAAAGAAGACAATAAAAGATAGCTATTACAGTTGTTCCAATTGAAGAAACAGAACGAGCTTCAGTTTTCCTCAGTGTAGCAATTTTTATCTAAAAAGTCAACAAAAACTCGTTCAGTTTCTTGATAACAGACCCATCCCACAGGCACTATCAGGAAGTCTGTATCCCAGCAAGCAGCCTCCATAGGCAGGAAAGGAAAAAGCAAAACATATTCCCAGGGGAGAATAAAGAAAGGGACAAAGGAAGGCTAACTTAAGAGAAGGGACAATTTTAATGAAAGCTACCTAAAGTAACCAGGAAAGGGGCTGCCAGACCAGTTATGGCTGGTTAAGTGATATACTGGCAAAGGCAGAGCAGATTTAGAAAACATTTAATGACAGTGTTGTTCAGTAAGACAAAGAAATCTCCGCAGGTATTCACGGTATTTGAGGTACTTGCATACGTTAACATGCACATTGTTTCCCCCTCAGAGTGAGGATCATCTCTGTCCCCCACAAGCAGCAGTTCTACCTCAGCTGTACATACACGTGCTGACATCTCTCAGACTCAGGTAGTGTGCATACAGCTCAGCAGAGCAATGCTGCAAAACAGACGCAGAATCAAGTAGAGGAGAACACTAATATACTTCAAGCAGTTACCACACACATAAATAACTATTTCATCGTGTTTTCTCTGGGATACAGATAATTCAAAGACGTCTCTTATTTATTTGAAACTGTAAGGAATAAGGAGAGGGACTAGTGAATTGCCTAGTTGTGAAATTCCCTGAAACACAGGGAAGTATTTAAATATTATGCATGCAAAAAAGACATTAAGCAAATTAGAAATACACTGATTTCACACAAAAAAAGCTGTGTTAAGTTTTATTAATAACATAATTTATAATAGAGATTAAAAAGGATACCAATCAGGTGACAGCAGAACACACAAAATCTGACTTAAACACAAAACCAGATCAGCTTAACCACTGCTCAAAATGGGGAAAATATTTAAGCTGTAACGGAACAAGAAAGCATCAGGAGTGTAACATTTTTGTTGTTAGCTACATGCTTATTGTGGCAGGTTTTAAACAAGCAAACTACAAGTATGAACAGAATCATGAAACAACAGCCTTGATCCTAAATAAATGAAAGACATGAGAGGCACTTGTGTTGACACCAGAACCATATCAGAAAGGTACTACAGTGGGGAGAGAGAACTATTAAAAAAAAGGAATATTTCAGGAAAAAAAAGGTTATAAAACTATAGCTTAAATTTACAAAAACTTACATATATAATCCTAACTTCATTTTAAGCTCACCTTCATTGCGGATTGTGACAGAGCCAGGAGCTCTCCAAAGTCAGGCTAACTGGAGAACAACAGGATGCAAGGAAGCCTCGTTTCCTGCTATGCTGAGACTATAAAGGGATACTAAGGAGGATTTGATTGGAGCATCCCAACACGTATAGTGCCATAAAAAAGTCTGTATCCAGGACACACATCCAGTCTGCTCCTTCACAGGAAACAACACAATGGAAGGATACGAGAAACATTCGCTTCCTTGCAATTTTACGTAAAGCAATTCTGACAGGAAGCCATCCTCAACACTCTCATGGCCATTATGTTCACTAGTAGCCTTTGGTAACGGGGAGCAGGACATGACACCCTCCAGAGAGGTTTTCTCCTAACATAACAAATGTTTAAGAATAACCTAACCTACAGATAAAAAGTGAGGAAAAAAAGCTTAGCTGCTCTAAAGTCCTGAGGCAAAAAAAAAAAAAAAAACACCCACAAAAAAACCCACAACAACAAAACCCCCACAAACCTACACAACAAAAAAAACCCACCAAACACCCACATCCTTCTTCTTAGTGGAGGCTTGTTCATTTCACAATGTAT
Source organism: Coracopsis vasa (assembly GCA_026283785.1). Lineage (NCBI taxonomy): Eukaryota > Metazoa > Chordata > Aves > Psittaciformes > Psittacidae > Coracopsis > Coracopsis vasa. Next base: position 56,491 of record JANHGB010044772.1, read on the forward strand.
TTGAAAACTCTGACACAAGTAAAAGCATCAAGATGCTTTAAAAGGAGCTTCCATGGGATTGACAAAGAAAACAGTCTGCTCCAGGTTTTCAAGAGAAGTCCAACTTATATGTAGTATATGATCTTCATTCTGTTTTTTACAGACAGATCAGCTGTGAGAACTGACTCTTTAAAACATCCTATGTTGATGCGAGAAAGAGTCATTCAGTAACTTCCCTATTCAGTGCCACCGGATGACAATCATCCCCCCTCATAAAACACCCCCCCAATTCTGCCACTGCACTGATCAAAGCTGAATTTTGAGATCCAAGTATCAAGCAGAGTTATTTTTACCTTGCAAACTATTACCAGATAGCAAGGTCTGAATGCTAAATTATCTTCTGTAATACTGGCATAACCCACCTCTTAGATCATGTCAGAAACACAATGTGAATTCAAACTTGCACATGCTTACAGCTCTTAAAACCTAAAAATGCAAACACTTAGAAAGATATTACCTTGGAAATATTGAGATTTGTGTTAAGCATTAAGTGAGAGACATCTATAGACATAAAACAAGACTTTATGGAAAAATATTTCCAAGTATGCCCTTGCTTTCAAGCAAACATCTTTAACTCTGCAGAAATTCTAGCTGTGACAAAGTTTACTCTCCTGTTCTCCAACCCTTATCTTCCACAAGAGACTGAGACAGAACATAAGTCAGGATGCAAGTATAAAAGCATCATAAATCCCATCAGATAAGGACCCAACAAAGCCAAATCTTTTGAACAAACTATTTAAATAACACGCTTTTGTTTTTATGAATTCCATAGAATTGACCACATGCAGATATGCCTTATATAAGCATTAACATGAAGCACACCTATTAAATACAGACAGGGACCATATTAGGAGCCTTACACTGGAAACACTTTTCAATTTATAAATAGCTGGGAATCAATGAACTTCAAGCTAAGCAGGCTCATCCACATATGCCCCTCAGTACTTGCCTGTTTTACTGGTTTTTAGCATCCTTCTCACATTGTTCTGTCCTCTCCTTGATCCCAACATTTGACACATCAAGTATCCGCACTGGTTTTGGCTGAGATAAAGTTAATTTTCTTTATAGCTGCTAGTATGGGTTATGTTTTGGATCTGTGCTGAAAACAGTGGTGGTAACACAGGGATGTTTCAGTTACTGCTGAGAAGTGCTTACGCAGAGTCAAGGCCTATTCTCTCACCCCACCAACAGCAGGCTGGGGGTGCACAAGATGCTGGGAAGGGATATAGCCAGGACAGCTGACCCCAACTAACCAGACGGATATCCCAGACCACATGGCATCATGTCAGCATATACAGCTGGGGGAAGAATGAGAAAGGAGGGAACATTTATGAGAAAGGAGGGAACATTTAGAGTCACGGCATTTGTCTTCCCAATTCACCGTCACTTGTGATGGAGCCCTGCTGTCATGGAGATAACCTGAACCTGCCTGTCAGTGGGAAACTGTGAATGAATTCCTTGTTTTGCTTTGCTTGTGTGCATGGCTTTTGCTTTCCCTATTAAACTGTCTCTATCTCAACTCACGAGTTTTCTCACTTTTACTCTTTTGATTCTCTCCCCATCCCACCAGGGGGGAGTGAGAAGTGGCCTTGTGGGGCTGAGCTGTCAGCTAGGGTTAAAGCATGGCAATATTCCAGGCAGATGTATTCTAGAAGCAGACCAGACCAAACTGCCTAATAACAAGGGGTGTTGTGTGATCTGCAACATTATGCATATACTCTAAGAGCATGAAACACCTTTCAATCACAGGACAGTGACTGTCAACGCCTGCTGATTGCCTATTCTGACCCACAGGTTCTGGTTTCCCTTTCTACACCCCCCACCAATTCCAAATATACAAGCCTGACCTTCCATAACCACTCCTGCATTTTTCTGCCCCTAGGATTTCAGTCGGCTGCAAACTGTATTGCTAACAAATTACTGACCTCTTCCAGGTCGTTAATGAAATGTTAAATAACACGGTACCAATGGCAGCAAATCCCCTATAGCAAGGTGTATGTTGGATGGCCATGCCACGTTTGTAATTGTATTAAAGCCTATTAATAAGCCTGTTTTTAAATTCGTTTCACATGAGCCATATTGACTTTTCCATCACTGACATCTCTTAAATACCAAATGAAACACATTAGAGAGCCATTTCATGCACACATTGGTTGTTCAACTATTAAAGCCTCTCATTTTAAAACAAGACTGACCCCCGCACGCATCTGTTTAAACTCCATCACATTTAAAATGGCCATGATAATAAACTCATGTAATTTTAAGTCATCTCCATCCACTGAGGGTTAGTGTCTTAGACTTCTGTTCAAATGTTGTTTATGTTCTAATAGCCGTAAAGAAATAAAACTAACATAGCAATGTTCTTCCCTTATAGCCCTGCAAAAACCAGTACCTACTGAAATTGGAAAAACATTAACTAAGGAACTAGTGAAACAAAATTAGAAGACAAAGTTGAGACTTTAACTGGGGAGCAGACTAATGCATGCACAGCAAGCCTGTAGCAGCATTTTGTAGCCAGAACAGTCAGTTTCAAGGCTTCAGGTATCCTTTTACTTTTTCATGCCCCCCTTTCAGCCCATTAAGTCAGAAGCCAGTTATGGAGGGAGTATTTTTAAATTAAGGTATTTTGCATAAGGCCAGGCCTACAACTGGAAACAGGAAAAAAAATAAATAAAAATTGGGGGTGGTTCAGGCAAGCTTCCAGACATACAATTTTTCTTCATATGTCTCCTACCTTGCATGTATCCCTAAACCACAGAGCATCACGAAGACTGTATCTAACAGTCATCGTAAGAAAAGTTCACATAGTGCTTAAGAGTAAAACAGAAAGGCTTTGCTTAATAAGTATTTCCTTGCTAGACTAGTGCCTTGAATATACACAGCTATATTCCAGTACATATTCCCAGTAGATATTAACATTTTAAGCATCTGACAAAAATAGATGACAGATTTCTTTACAGCACTGCACCATAACTGCAGGCAGCTGATGAGCTGACTTATGAGCAGCCCAGACATTTGTGCAGCACAGGTAGTGCTGCTGCTGCTAACCTCACCAGCCAGCCCAAAATAAGCAGTAAGCCCTAGACTGTGTGCACTAAACCAACAGGACACTTTCCAGCTCAGTTTGGTGGCCTCGGATCCCTAACACCAAAGATTATGAGAACATTGGCTCACTCACCCAGAGGAAATGAAAGGAAATGAGCAAGGTGACTTGGCAGAGCTCAGCAAGACCACGGACATGTCACTCCACCTGTTCCTAGTGCACTGTCTGAAACATTTTTGGCCATGTGAGCATGAATAACCAAGCCAACAGGGAATAAAGCAACTCATGGTTAGAAATGGGTGAGCTTCTTAAGAAACACTAAGAATCTCCAACACCTTGCTTCATTGTGCCACCATCTGCAGTGTATTTCTACCCCTGGAGCAGCTGGCAAGAGGAAGTCACAGAGTCTACCCATGGTCCACCTTCCCACAATGACACCTAATCCACCCAAACTGGAAGAAGACCCCATAGGTAAGCCTACATGCTAAGCACAAATTTCCTCATTTCATCTCGCATTAGGTCAGCTCCGAGCAGTGCTGTGTCCCATTAAGCTATTATGCAGCAGCTGTTCCTGAGCGGTGCATTATCATGTGAAAGCTGCAGCAGTAAAAAGGGAGATAAGAAAAGCAGGGAACTATGACAACTGAGAGAGGAAAGGAAGGGGGGGAGAAGAAATGATTACAAATGTTCTGGAAAGCTCTATGAAGCATACTGTTGCCCAATGCTGTAATGCACAGCACAAGGGAGAGCTTAGAAAAAAAAAAAAGAAAAAAAAAATTGAGTTGTTTCAAAAATTAAGGATAAGTCAAGAGGAAAAAAAGTTTGAAAATAACTGAGAGAACAGACCTGCAGTGCAGGGTTTCTGTGTGATCTGGTAACAGTTCACAAGACGAATTAAAACTCAGTGGCAAAGAATATATAAAAGGAGATCTGGAATTAATTTCACTGCTCCTATAAACCTGTTCCTAGAAAGTAAAATCTTAATTGTTCTAAAAACACCACATCACCTACAAAGCTTTATTTTATTCCTACAACTAGGAATACTTTTAAGACCCAACATGTTATCTACAAAAGCAGCACAACCAGCACTAAAAATGTCAAACAGAAGTTTGTCACATCTGTGTGCACATCTCTGTGCATGCATGTATCCAAATATACCTTTACCATACAACTTCTAAGAGCACACACACAAAAGAAGGGGGGATAAAAGAAAAAAAAAAAAAAAAAAACAAACCACTTGTTTCAGAGTCCCTGAAGGCGTACTAAATTACTAAAGCTTTCCAGCTCCAAGATCTTTTTTTTGCCCAAACCAGCTGCATCAAAGCACTAATGATTCTAACGAGCATTAATTTCAAATACTACATAACATTTTACCTAGGCCACTGCTTCAAAATCAAGATCTGAACATTTCCAAAACTAAATATATACAACTTATTTTTCACCAACCCCGGCAAAAATTGCATAAAATCTACACCAAGAAATACTTTCTGGAGATGAACTGTACAATTTCAGAAGCTTTTAAAAATCTGGTTTTAGACTGTAACACAGCAAGTTAGTATCCTCAAATTAATTCTTTAGTAAGAAAGTCATAGAATTTGGTATTTTTAACCATAAACTTCTAGTAGTAGAAAACCAAAATGGAATTAAAAAACAAAACAAAAAAGTAACAAAGAAATAGAAAGGTTAGCACTGCTTACGTTTGTCTAAGCCTGTAAGAACACATAAGCCTGTTCCAAATTTTGACCTGCATAGAAAACCAAAAATTTTATCTATCACATCTTCATCCTAAATCGCTTTCAAATTGCTTTGCAGGTTTTGAATCTTACAGATGATACCACACAGTGATAATCTCAGCTGGCACTGAGAGAGAGACATTCAATGGCACACAGTATTAATACATGGTTGAGTACTAAAGCTTAAGGAAGCTCACACTCCTGGATCTACAGGCAAAAACAAGTGTTGGAACGAAATTACCAAAGATAACATCTGATTGAGACACTAAATTCGAGATGCCTTGTTACTTCCCATCGCAACAGGTTACACCTACCTGCTTAGCTGAAACAAAGTGATGGCATCTTCCAATGCCAATGGAGAGGCATCTCAACAGGGAAATCTGGCCATAAACATACCCCAAGGAAGATTCAGCCTAGTAAAATTCACCTCTCTTTCTGATATACACAGACAAGAACTATGTAAACTACTCTCCTAAAATAAATCAGGAACACAGCTGTGGAAACTCATGCAAAAATGCATGGGGAATACTGTGTGTAAGTAAGACAACACACGGGACCAAAAAAAACTCATGAAGTACATGCTTGGAACTAAATATAAACAGCTTTGTTTAATCACTCCGTGATTAAAATGGTAAAAATTAATTTTTGGCTAATGAGTGCACAAGCCATCACAGACTGCCACTGCTTTTGATTAACAAGGCAATGGTTAAATAGTCATATGTTCTAGGAAAAAATGCAAGAGAAAGGTGAAGGATGTCCTACAGAATTATAACTAACTTTTCTTTCTAAAAATAAGAACCGAAATCTCCACCTTATCCTTCTCCCAACAGTCCAATTCTTAAGAACAAAAGAACCAAAGATATTTGCATGAGGAGTAAAAATTAGACCCAAGCACTTCACTCAGAGTGAAGTGCAATGCCCACCTGCTTAGATGAAGGCCTGCTGTACAGAGTAAGAATGATACATTCAGATGACCAAGACTAGGTGCTCAATAAACTACAAATTAGATTCATTTCCTAAAATTGCTGATTTACGGGTTCTACTTAATGTTCTGTACTCTACTAAGGCAGCCACAGACCCTAGCAATGCTCCAGAGGTCAAAGTTCAAGTCTCCACGGTGAAAGAAATAACTTGTAAGAAATCAGCAAGAAGTTTCTCCCAAGTGTCAGAGTATTTTTCTTCCTGAAAGTGATTCTATCATCTGACCCTGTAATGAAGATACACACACTTCTGTAGTGCTTATCAGCATTGACATTACAGGAAAACTGCAATGTGCCAGTAATCTTTTGCTAAAAAAGAAGGCTCCTGCTTCCACAATGTTTCTTTTGGACATGACAGACAAACCAACCTATTCAGCACTAAAGGATTAGAAGCCAAAACTGCCATGGGGACTGAATACAGTGTAGCAGCTAACAGAAAGGCTAGCCCAAATTTTAGAAACAAAAGCAAACAACAGCAAACCCCACAGAACTAACAGGAAATTTCCCCAAATGAAACAGGCTGCAGAGAAGAAAAGCAGCTTCTAGGTACCACTTCACACACACAGACACATCTCTCTCAAGAACAATGCTAGCAGCTACTCCAGGATTGTGTTTCTGATTCAGAGAGTAGAAGCTTATACTTAATGAAACCAGCTCCTTGTATGAACAGTTCATTAAAAATCAGTTTAGCAGGAGAAAGCCTGTGAAGTCAGTTTTTAGGCCTTTCTTCAAGAAATGCTGATAATCAGGTTGAATTCAATTGACAGTAACTGTAACAGTTATCAACAATTATCAATTGATCAGATTTGCAAGGTTACAATCCCCAACCTAGCAGTGGAAAGTGTCCCTGCCCATGGCAGGTGGGTTGGAACTAGATGGTCTTTAAGGTCCCTTCCAACCCAAACCATTCTGTGATTAGATGCGAACAACTGCAAGTTATGGCAGTGGCTGGTCATTTGAGTGGTTACATTTCTTCTCTTTTTTAAAAAAAAAAAAATAGAAAAAAAAAAATCACAGTAATAGATCATGGTTTTGGGAAGCTATCCCTTCATTCCAGAGCTTCTGCTACTTCAGATCCTGTTGGGCACCCATCCTTCCACCAAGCTCCTTCCAACACCACCACGATGGAACAGCATGGAAAACACAAGCTTTCCTGAATTTCAGTTTACAGGATGTCTATCATACCTTGTGAAGTACTATGTAAAGTTCACAGGTAGACAGCTACCTTCTCCTCCATAAGTTTATAGATAAATGTCATACTTGCAAGCAAAGTTACTGTAATGGAATCTGCAAACTGTTTCCTATCCTAAGGTAGAAACATACATTATGGCTCCATCATTTTTATACATCTACAATTTCTTCCCAACTTCCCCTCCACTAATAATTTAAGAAGAAACTACTTAATAAAAAGCCTTAAGGAAAAAAACAATGCAAAAAGTAGTTCTGGACAAACACTGGACGAATATTTCATGCTAACTGAAAGTACAGAGAGCACTGAAAATGAACACAGATCCTAAACATAATCACTCAGACCTGAATCATATCTGCGCAAGGTTTTACAAATGGCTATTCACCAATGGCTGAACTCAACAGTGACACATGGAATTTTTTGAGGCTCAGAATAAAACAGCTTCTAAGGAAGGAGCTGACACATTCAAGAAACCCGCGACTAGGTTTTATACATTAGGAAGGGAGATGCCTCCATTTGCAATATCTGAAATTTAGATTTATTTTTTAAATTAAAGTAGTACACATAAGCTAAACTCTGAACATCTCCATACTCTTACCTAAAAAACACAGGAAGGATGGCTTGTCTTAACTGATTTCAGATGTCTTCTGTCTAGATACATGTTCTATCAATATTTCTCAACTAATTTCTGAAGTCTCAGCTTAGTTTCAAAAGCCATGCTGTATGGAAAGAGAGGGGGCATATATAATGAAGCAAAAATCTTCTTTTACATCATGGAAAAGTTGGAGAAAGAAAAAAAAATGAAATAGGAAAACCAACTTCTCTGGGTTCAAAATAGGTCATGTTACCTGCAATCCTGGTCTCCATTTTGCAGAATAGGGAAAACAGTGGCTAAATACCAGTCTGAGTCACTACCATCAAGTATCACAGACACATAGTTAAGACTGCTGAGACAGACTCCTTTCAAAACAGCAGTGCTCATAGACACAGACACACCCTGAGCATGTCAGAGCAAGAACTGGGGGCAGGAGGAAGGAGTCTTGTTACTGCAAAAGACTTCGTACTACATGAGGTTATCATATGCCCTCTTAAAATAGACTGCTGGCTGTTTTACTATGCTACCACGTGCTCTAACCACAATTTAAATGCTATCACATGCTCACGTTTCATCTGGAACAAATGCACACAACCAAGTGATCAGATGATGCACAGATTCAGCATCAATGCAGAATGAACCACAGACAGAGCATGAGTCACAGAACCAGCCCCGCTGACTTCAAACGCAATATTTCACTTACTTTTTACCAGCACGCTTCGAAGCCTTATTTTGGTGTGTGCACACACACTTTTTAAAATAAACACATTAACAGAAGAAACAGGAGAATTCTTGTAGCATTAAGTACATATTAGTAGCTGGAGGAGAAAGACTGAAGGGGAATTGATATTTTCAGATTTCTGGCATGAGGCTAATTTGGAAAAGCATGATTAGACATGTGGAAAATAAGTGTGAAACGGAAAAAGATAACACAGAAACACACGAAAGAAAGGGGGTGAGAGGGAGAGAAGTGCTACACCCTTGGTAATAAGGGATTTAATAAGAAATCTCAATGGCTTCCTGAATATACTGTGAAAAGCGCCAAAAATTAAGAATAAAGGCTTACTGAATTCCCATACAGCCTGTTGAAGCTTTCACTTAGAACCACTAACTGGAAAAAAAAAAAAACAAAAAAAAACAAAAAAAACAACAAAAAAGAAACTACAAAAGAGTTAGCAGAAATTAACATCCCTCAAAACTAAGAACCAAGATTTCAGGTTTCAATTAGATCAGAGTAAATTCATTTCAATACTTCCATTTCAAAAACTCACTGAAGAGCACAAAACTGCATGCACACCCCCTGAGCTACAGCTCCTCCCAAACAAACCCTTTTCAATTCAATTCATAGCATACCATTTTGATTTCAGGTAGTACAAATACCTTTAAAAAGGAGCTCAGGGGCTGGATCTTTGTCTCTCTCCCAGGAACCTGCAATAATGTGATCCAGGGTCCTCCACCACTTGTAACACCCATTCAAAAGAGCAAGCATAAGATGTTATACAGAATGCAGGGACAAGCCTCATCATCAGCTGCTCTGGTGACCATCCTGTTGCAGTGCTAGTGGAGCACCCTATGCAGCAGCAAGGCAGCCGGAGGGCATCTTTGGTCAAGGAAGACAGAAAACTGCAGCCAATTTAACGCAACAGCCTGTAACTTGAGGGCACCCAGTAGCTGCCAGGCCAGCAGCCTACGAAGGTACTGGTAAATCATTCCTGCTCAGGATTCACAAGCTGACAGCTCAGGGCAAGCTTTCAGAAGGGAAATCTCCCATGCTCCCTTCTCCCACACCACCTCATAGTTTTCATGCAGGGAATCATTAAACTCTCACAGCAATCCAGTTCTAGAAGCTGAATTGGCAGAAAATAAACCCAGCAGGAAGAAGCAAGAAATTTGCTGCACATTGCATGAGGTAAACCAGTTTGGTATCGGACAAGATTAGCACCTGAGCCAATGCATGGGAGAGAAACATCTCATCTGTCAAGGGAAAAAGATTCACTTGAGGTGCTGGGAAACAACACAGTTGGTCGGATTATTTTCTGATAGCAGAGAAAAAAACAAATAAATAAAAAATACAAAAAAAAACCCACCCCACAACTTGGCTACAATCCACCCTGAGTCCAATCATCCCACACCACGCAGATGTTCAGTAATAAGTTTCTGTAAGAAAATGAGCGTGTAAGAAACTTACAGTTTAAAGGGATATCTATAAAAATTTCCACATTCCAAATATTAATAAAAGATGGCTTCTAGCAGGTCATAAGCGACAACAAAATCCACACCAATTCCCCTTATTCATAGTAACGTCAAGTAAACAATCTGAAAAAAATAAAGATAACTTTTCCAAGAACCTAGCTATTCCAAGAATTTTATAGTTCCAATTCATCAGCTGCTAAGCTATATGATGGGCTTGGGTAGGCAAGGGCAGCTAGAGGTGATACTACGAGCAGCCCGGCCAAACAGTATATGTCAATTCTTTTTTCCTCCTAAATATTCTCCATGGTCCAGGATTCTTCTAGTCTTATGCCATCACCTTCCCCATTACAGATGCCCTAACTGTAATGTCCTCTCCAAAACACAACTGCTCACACTCCAGCCTTCACAAAACTGAGTTCAGCCTCTCACTTGCAACACACAGTACCTCACTAGTACTGCCCAAGCCCTCACCTGACATTCTGACCCAGAAGGCAGATCTTGGGTTTCCACAGCAGATGCTGAACAAACCAAGCTTTGGCCACCACCTGATGAATGACACTTATACAGAGATACCTTATTCCTACCAACTCTATGCAACCAGCCAACAACCAAGGAGTCCATGCCTGTGATAGGTGATGCCCTGTATAATCAGTAACCTGTCTGTCCGCAGTCACCACAGCTTGCAACCTTCTAAGGAAGACTCAGGTATGCAGCCTTGTGCTTTTACAAGTGACAAGAGTTCAGTGACTTGCAAACATCGTTTCAGTGTAATTTTTTTTTGCTAGTGAAACTGCTGCTCCTCTTGCCAACAAGATTTTCCAGAGGGGCATACACTCCTCTGAGCAGCATCTAGGGATGACATCTGTGGAATCAGGACAAGCACTCAAAAATCACTGACAGCCTATCCATAACCTGCATCTAAAAGTTACTAATAAGTAAGAATATAGAAAGGCAAGTATTACAGAGTAATACTTAACTAACTGTTCTTCCAACAGTTTCTCTCAGGGACTAGCTGCATTTAAAAGTGTTAAATGGATTTTTGAGACCTCCAGTCAGCTCTGTAACTCATATAATTTTAACTTCTACAAAACCCCACAGAAATTATTTATACAGCTCAATTACAGGGTGAAGAATCACTTCCTTTAATTTGGTATGACCTTGTCAATTGCTTGTTTTTTCTGAGTAGTCCTTAGCTCCTGTGCAAGGAGAAACAAAAAACAACCTTCCCATCTTCTCCATGCCACTCATTATCAAGATCCTGTCAACCCCAGATACTCACCTTTTCTGTCGACAGAAGAGTCAATAAATTTATCTGCAACTCATACGGACTCCATTCCTTCCTTTTATTGTAACAATGCCTGTTAAGTCTTGAAATGGCAGACTATTCCATTTCCCTTAAATCCATCATTTCTCCTGGGTATTGCTAGAAATCTAATTCATCTTGATGCTACGACTCACAAAATGGTCAGTCAGTGACCAAGCGCAGTATCTTTGTGATTTGCTAGGACTGCATGATACCTGTCAGTTCAAAGAACTCAGATACTAAACTGAAGGTCTAACTACAGCGTGCAACATAGTACTTGGCACAGACTCAGTAGCAGATGAATGGAAGGCAGCAGACACAAACCAAGCTTTTAAAGATCAAAGAAGAAGGGAAGAGATCCAGGGACTACAGACCAGTAAAGCAAATGCCTGAGCCTCGTACATTGATAAAAGCTATAATAAAGAACAGAATTGGTGGGGTTTGCATAAATACAGAAATAAAATAGAATTAACATTGCTTTGGTGGAAGTAAGCAACTTTTCTAAAATGCATCTACGGTCCTTGAAGCAAATAACTGCAAACACAGCATAGTCCAGCTAACACATCTGAATATCCTTTGAACACATGCTTCATCAAGCGTTGGTTTCGTTTTAAACAAAGGCAATATAAGCTAGGAGACTCCTTTTGAAGGTTCAGAAGTGCTCAAGAAGTAAGAAACAACAGCTGTATACAAACAATTGGTTTTCACTCTGAAGGGAGTATCAAAAGCATCCCATAGGGATCTGACTTCAGACCCACACTACTCAACACAATGTAAATGCAATTTCACAAGAAGCATGGAAAGTGAACTCTGCTGAAGATACAAAATTATTGAGGCTTGAACTCACAGCAAACAGCCACCATATGATCTTGTGAGTAATCAGGTGTTAAAGTGGTAGGTCAAATCCAGGGCTAGCAAATGCAAAACCTACCCTCAGGCATAAAACACACCAAACCTCATCATTACATATGCACAAAAAATGAGTTCTAACTTAGCTATTCCCACTGACAAGTAAAAGACAGCAGTTAGGTAACAATCAGATCAAGTATCAGCCAAGTCATGAAGCTGAAGAGAAACAATACTGGAAATTCAGAAAAGACAGAGGCAACAGACAGATGGTTTTTTATTATTTCCATAGTATCTCTGCAACTTAAATACAGGTCTGGCCCACCATGATACTATAAAACAAGAAACAGTACATAGATGCATGCTGTTTAAACAAACTACATTAATGCAATGGTTTTCATACAAGAAAAGAGTAAATAAACTAAGGGTTCATCTTGGAAAGGGATGCAGTGAAGTATACTGGTGCCACAAAGTCACGTATAGCACAGAGAAGATTCATCCACTGCCACCAACTGCAGCAGCTGAACAAACAAAAGAAAGTTTTTATACAATGTGTAATTTAACTATGGAACTTATTACCATAACGATGCTCTGAAGGTAAAAAAAAAAAAGCTTAAAATAGCTTTGAAAACTATTAAAAACCAGAAGCCATAAAAGGAGTTCCACAGAGTGTTTAAATACACAGTGATATAAAAGATACCATCCCCGATTCTTCAAGAAGCTCCTCAGCTACATACAGACTGCCAGAATCTAGGAAGATTCTGCGAATGTATCATGCTGTATTTTCACCATTTTTTAACACTTTTTTCTCCCAGGAATCTATTACAGACCCTTAACTCAGGGAATAACAAGGTAAGTAGACCTTTCATCTGTACTTGCACACTTCCCATTAAAGACTGCAAAACTCTTTCTACATTTTTTATCTCCAAAGCCAAGTTAGGCCAAAAAAATTTGTTACGCTAACTTAGTCGCTACAGAAAATCCCCCTGTAAAACACTGCTTGAGCAACAATAATTAGCTTTTATTCCCTAAAATCTTAAAACTGTGTATCAAACTTAGTTTTACAGTTAACGCAGGATTTAAAAGCTGAGCTAAGCAATCGAGTAGCTGTATTGGAAGATGCACAACTATTATAGTAACAGAAATCACCCGCCAGAAATTTAAGAAACATCTCACCCAGGGCAGTGCAACTGAACCCTACTCCCCAGAGGGGTATTGCTGACTCCGCACTTTCCAGAGACATAAGCCTCCCAGGTGTGGGATCTGCCCACAGAGCAATCAAGGGCTGAGTCAATTCTATTCAGCATTAGTTTTCAGTAAGGTCAGGTCACGGAAACAACTCGCTCCACAACTGCTCGGTCTGTATATCTGGTGCCAGGGAAGTGGCAGGACTGTGGAGGACTGGGATTTCCCTTCACAAGGGCAGCCCATAGCTACAGCAGCAGATGCACAACAAACAGCATTCACCATTAAGAGATGCAAACACTGTTATGCTAATACCATCATATGCACCACTTAAAACACTGACATGAACTTCACACCACTTCAAAATTAGCTAGTAATTATGTCTAGGTTTAAATGATAGCAAGAAGACTAGCAAGAACAAACAGCTCCATATATCACTATATCAATATGTTAAGGCATAGAACAGCAGTAACATTTTGTTATAAAAATCTCATGTGGTTATATTAATACATAGATTTTCCCACACACTTGATCTTTGCTATTTAAATACCACAAAAACCAGCCTCAGTCTAGATGAACAAGATACTGAGCCAATTATATTATACTGACCAGTTGATACTGTGGAGTTGAGTGAGTTAATATTAACGGGACTTCCATGGGAGGCTCACGATTTTATCAGACACAAAGTATACTGAGTTAAAGATAAGGCTTCAAGTGTAACTATAACCCCTATGGGGAAGCACTTACAACTGAAATTGTCATTTATATAACACTTTAAGAAGAATGGATACCAACCAAATCACATGAAGCTACAGCATCCACAGAAACACAATTCATCATAGACACCACTGTAAAGGCACAAATGGCTATAACACTAGCATTCAGCACAAGTCTCCAAACAAGCCAAAGTCAGAGCAAATATAAACCCTTCTCAGATTGTGCCTGATAAAACAAATACATGGACAATACATACTCCTTGTATTTAATGCCCTGCAACAGAGTTAGTTTTAGAGAAGCCAGACAAGAAATACAGCTATGAAGATCACTGTTAAAGCATGCAGCAGTAGCTGCCACAGTATCTTTTACCAGCTGTAAAAGAAGCTCCTTACAGACATTCACATCGTAATATTTAACTTCATGCCATCGATTAAAATGGAGTTACTACAACATGTTTCAAATAAAGCTGTAACGTAATGTCTCCATCCTACCAAAGCAACGCAAGCTCTGCTTCACGGCAACTCACCACCCTAAAGTCCATGATCCTAGTGCTTTCCAAACAATTTAACCTACACAGTCCTACATAAAGCCGCTGTGGCTTCCAACACAAGACTATCTCCTCCCTAGGGCCACCCTACTGCCCCAACGATTGCCCAAGGTATTCTGTCCAAATCTCTTTCAAGCCAAGAGAGCAGGTGAGCAGCTCTGCTATCCGCAAGTTGCTCAAGCAAGAAGGTCTCCAACTGTCACAAAAGCCACAACTTACTGCCTCAAAAGGCAGGCTATGTCTCCTTGCATAAAGTCCCTTTGAGAGAGTGTTTAAAAGGCAGGAAAACAAAGGAAAAGAGAGTTTCATGTTGTCATTTCATGTCCTTCATTAACTCAAAGGAAGGGCACCTGAGGCCTTCTCTTCAAGACTATAAAGCCTCCATATTCTACAGAAGCTAAAGAAATGTACAAAGATGAAAAGGTTTTCTTAATATTAAAATCAGGATCATTTTGAACAAACCTCAACATACCTTACTTGAAGCACCGCCACAGTTACTTGAGCTTAGACACTGCCATGAAAACGTAATTATTTCACTTAGGTAGTTTATCTAGTAGAACTATTAGTATTCAGTAGGCAATGAGGACACTCCTTGATGAGACTTGCCTTAACTACTACCAAGAACGGACTCAAACTTCAGAGTAATTACAGGCAGCAATCAGATGAAATTCAATCCGCTTCAGGCCTTTCAGTAGCAAAGCAAAAACATCAAGACCCTATCTGAAGGGCTGAGCACAGTAGTACAACATCACTCCAACAGTTAAAGTCTCTTTAAGAGACACAGGTAGATAGCTGACAGGCTTTATTGCAGATCAGCATACTGCAGGACCACAACCTGTTAGTCCTGTTAATGCTGGCACCTTCCATTAACAGATCTTTTATTTTCTCTTAAGCCTTCCAGAATGTCAAACATTTGAAATAGTATTTTTCATGTAGCGCATGTGCCTCATGCTTCACTTTATCATTATCAGTATTTTGTACAGAATTTCCCATCATTACCAGAAATTACACAAAAAAACCCAAAACAAAACAAAAAAACCCACAAACGTCTACCAGAATTCAACTTTGGGAAATATAAACTCTGACACATTTCAGCTCCCTTTGCTTTGGAGCCAAATTTTAAAAGGTTCTCTGCCCTATCAAAATTTTTTTCCAAAATGTACCAGAAATTGTCCCCTAGAAAAAAAAAAAAAAAAAAAAAAAAGACAAATATCCACTCCATTCTGAGCAGCTTAAGACCCTTTGGCTTTGTCTTGTTCACTTCTTTAAACTAGCCTATTCACATAATTGGAGCAGACTGAGCGTGTCAGAGATTCACAGAGGAGTCCGCTTGCAAAGTAGGGAGCAGAATGCTTCCTGGAGGTCTCAACACAGTTTGGATGCTAATGCCAAAAGAGGGAGCTTCCAAGAGAAAGCAACCAAAATGCCATGAAACAAGAGTCAGATCCAGAACTAAGGATCTGGGAGTAGAAGAATGACATTACCAAGACTAAGTTTTACTTAATTTTAGGAAAATTTTTCAGACATGTGGGTCCATGCTGTCTCCTCTCATACCCCTAGAGAGGCACACATCCCATTCATCCTATGTCATTCTCTGGAGAGGCTTCTGTTGTTGACTGTAAGAGGAAGCCTTCATAACTAACTTGAGCTGTGGTCCAGGAGACAGAGTTGAAAGCAAGGAAAGGGAAGGGAAGGATAGCGTTACAGAGAACTGCAGCCTTTGGAAATCCCACTCCTCCTCAATCACAATCTCAGCTACAAAGCTGCACCCTCCCTTCCCTATGAGCTTTTGAGCCCATGGCTCCCTTGACTGCAACAACCTGAATCAGCTGAAGTCTAAAGTAAACCAGTTGTTTTGCTGAGGTAGTTCTCTGCTGCTTCATGGGCCTGACCAGCATCAGAGCTGGCCTACTGGAAGTAGCAAGAACAGACAGAAAAACATTCCTCTTTGAGCAGAGATGACACTGACTTGCTTGTCTCTGAGATCCCAGAAATCAGAGTTAGGCAGATGATGCTAGGCGAGGAATGACAGCAAGAGAGGAAACAGTGAGGCAAATCACTTGTGACAATAAGCAGAAAGGAAGATCAGGACTCAAAAGCAAAGTGGGAAAACAAAGCCAACAAGAAAGAGAGAATGGGAGAGGAGAAACAGAAACAGTTGTCAAAAGCTTGGTGTAGAAGCCAAGTCACATCATCCTTTTGCTATCAACAAATACTCAGAAAATGCAACAGTTGAGAACATGCCCATCTCTTCCCAGCTCAGCACAAAGAAGAAATGTGAGCTTACCACCATGACTAACAGATAAGCTGACAGTTCAGGTGCAGAGGATGAGCAGGTGAGATAGCAGTTCTGCTCCCACTCACCAGCAAGCTGCCACAGGGAGCTTCTCCTCCCTCCTTTTTTGAAATCTAGAGTCACCTACAGATGAGCTGCATGTTGACTGTAAAATAACCAACTATCACCCTTTCCCTCAACATCTCAGTGCATAGGACAAGGCTGGTCAAAGGATTAATCAGGAAGCCTTAAGAAAGGATTTGCCTGTAAAGGCATTTTCCCAAGCCCCAAATCTCCCCCATCCAAGACATCCTGTACCCCCACATTCTGTAAGTTACTCAGGCAGATCATTTCACTTATCTGGATTAAAAACAACCTCAGAATGGCTCTGAGTTTGTAATTTAACTCCAAAATGAACTGAGTTTGCAGAACAAGGCTGCTGATGCCGTGGTAAACCAGTACTGCCCCTGAGCCAGAAGCTCACAAAAACTACTCCTTTAGATGCCTGTGTCATTTACTGCAGATATCAGAAGGTAAGTATTGCTGGTAAGCAGCCAGCAAACCGTATCTCACAGTGAAGCCAGCTGACAGCTACAGCAAAGACAAATTCCTTCTATCTCCCACAACACTGCTACACCACCACAAAAAAAAATCCACCTCATTTAGTTTATCTGTTGCTGTCTCCTCAGATGCTCAGAAACCAAGCCTTTGAGCTAAACAAGGGTTTAAATGAATTCGAGACAGCACTGCAACTACCTGCCACTGCCACTTTGGGCCAGCCCCAGCTCCCACACTGCGAGCCAGATTAGCAAGAGACAAAGCAGGTTAGTAGCATTACTTCTATCAACCCAAACCCACCTCCTTGCACCACCTCACCTCAGAGTCTGCCAAGCCCCTGTACTAGAAGAGGGAAGTGCATGGAATATGCAAGCAATAGCATGGAGTCACTGCCGCTGCTGCACTGCTGCAACAGGCTTAAGCTACTCTAGGACCATCCTGAGGATTGGTATTGGAGCAGGACCACAGCCTGGCTTCAGTCTGCGTTGCAGCATGTTTAGTGCTCACAGCTACAACTGAGGTCCACAAGAGCTGCGTGAAACTATGGACACTTCAGCGAAAAAAAAGTTTGTAAATATCTGACACTACTGTGGAAAGCACCACAGAAAGTCCATGCAGAAGCTACTAATTCTGCCTCAAAACTAAGACTTAAATCACAGCCAAGAAAAGTCTGAGACCACCCAATGAGCAAAGGAAGAGCACCGAATAACCTTCCAGCTGAAACCAGGAAAGGTTCCTAAAATGCACATGCAGAGGGGGTCCAAAAAACCTGTTTGGGTTTCGCATAACAGTATTCTTTGGTCAAAGCCTAAATGGATTTGAGGAACACATGGTACGCAAAAGTTAGTCTATAGTTGTTCTGGTCCCAAAATGCTGTTACAATACAAAAGTAACCCACTTACCTACTTTGAAGCTAAACTAATAAAAAACCTGATTTATTTACATATATGCAAAATAATTTGAAATTTACGCTCTTGAGAGTGTCAATTAGGAAAAACAGACTGCAGCATTTTAAGTTGCAATATTCTCTTGTTTCTATATCAAAGAGTAATTCCCTGAGATCTGAGATTTTTGGATTGCCCTAAAAGGCACATCTACATTTTCTTCTGCATTTGCTGACAACAGCTACAAATAAAATAAAAATCATTCACTTAATTGTGTATGATATACAGACTGAGAGACTTCTAGCAAGCAGTATCAACAAAGAATTAAGAGATAAGCCATTTCAATAAAAAAGTACAAGCAGGAAAGAAATCAACAGGTTGACAGATCTCCAAAACAGCAGAGCACTCCAAGCCAGCTCATTAATTTAGGCCATAAATAATACCTAGATGCAGTCAATTTAACTATCAGCAGTTTACAATATCAAAGTCAGCTAATTACAACAACTTTGTATGTTAACAATAAAGAATTGCTCTTTCAGTTTCACTGCCAACTACAGAAAATACTTAAGCTGTATTTATCCATGAAAGCTATCTTTTGCAAAACGTTCATGTGACACCAGGATGAAGAACTAGCCTCAGGCAAAGGGTGTGAAAATGCATTTTCTTGTAATTTACTTTACATTGCTCACAAGCCTGTGGGGTGGATGGATTTAAATGGCCTATTTGAATAAACATTAGATGAGTATAGATTAACATTCTGTTCCATATTTGTAGTTTGAGCAGTTTCCTAAGTACTGGGTATCAATCTTTAGGAATTAAAAAAAAAAAATAAAAAAATAAAAATCGGGCAATTATCCTATCTCCACACACTTTAATGCTTTAACATACATAATAACAAATAATTTGATCAACTGATAAAAAATAATGAACTACGTCATTATTTCTGTACTGAGGTTGCCTTCAGACAAAGCATAGTAATCAGTTTATGTGTACATTTTTAAGGCACTCTATTGTACTAATAAACATACAGAACATGCAAGAAAGTGTTTGAACATGTTTTGCACAGAAACCCTGTCAATTTTTACAAATAGGAAGCAGTATTTGTGCCTGATGATTTAAAACTAACTGCTTCCAGGCACCTTCTGCTAACAGATTTTAGAATCAAGAACTGTCTTTTTCTTAACCTCATTTTTATTCATTAATGAAGTGAACAAGTCGGGGTCTGTGGGGTGTGATAAATTCCACCCCCTCTCTCAGTCTCTTTGTTTTGTACTGACTGAATGAACTCAAAGCATTTGAAGAATAGACTGATCCAGATGAACAGTAAGTAAAAGTCTATTTATTTTATGTTGGGTTGCCACTGCCAAAAGAGGAGGGTCTAGTTCCCTCCTCCCTTCTGCGCTATGCCCTTTGTGCCACAATCACTCAACTGATCCACTCTGATCTGGTTCAGGGGGTCAGTTACGCTAGAATTAAAGAAATCTAACCCACCAGAAACTGGCAGGGAAGCAATGAACAGTTAACTGGAAACATGGCAGTTCATCTGAAAGCAAAGCAAAGGGTGTTTCTGCTCATATTTCATTAGAAACTAACATGAAACACATAAACTCATCTAGACAAAATAAAAGTAATACTGTGGCAGTACATACTTGCTGCCAGAGTTACAAAGAAAGTCAAACACTGAATTGGTGGATGCCTGGCTAGGGGCGTTTCCATTGCAGCTTACACTAAACTAAACCAGTGTGCTGCCGCAACCTATGTATAAATATCACTCAGCACTAGAAAGAGAGGATCTGTGAAGATGTACTTCATGAACAGGAAGTGCACCAGCTAGCAATGGCACGTATCTGTTGTTTGTTTCACCCCACCTCAATTTTTTCGCAGAGCCACAGAATGGTTTGGGTTGGAAGAGCCCTTAAAGCTCACCTAGTTCCAACCCCTGGCCACAGGCAGGGACACCTTCCACTAGACCATGTTACTCCAAGCCGCATCCAACCTGGCCCTGAACACCGCCAGGGATGGGGCAGCCACAGCTTCTCTGGGCAGCCTGTATCAGTGCCTCACCACCCTCACAGTGAATAATTTTTCCTTAATGTTTAATCTAAATCTACCCTCTTCCAGTTTAAAGCCATTCCCCCTTGTCCTGTCACTATACATCTTTGCAAAAAGTTGCTCTCCAGATTTCTTGTAAGCCCCATTAGGTACTGGAAGCTGCTTTAAGGTATCCCCAGACCATTCTCTTCTCCAGGCTCAACAACCCCAGCACTCTCAGCCTGTCTTCATAAGGCAGTTGCACTACTGCACTCTACCTTTCATAGGGCTGGTGAAGCAAGAAGCACTGAGGATTTGTATTGGAGCAGGGAATTGGCTCAGTTTTTAATATTTTGTTTCTAAACTGGACTCAAAAGCAACTATTTAATAGTTTCTAAATATTTAATTCAAAGAAGTGCAGCCAACTGGATGATGAAACAGAAAAACACTCGCCACTGTGCAAAATACGCACCAGTCAAAAATTAGAAGGCAGCTTTTAATTCAGCTGAAGTTTAGGGGGGAGAAGGAGCAACCAGGTTTTCATATGCTAAATGTGAGCTCTGGTCCCAGCCCATTCAGGAAGCACAGGGTACTCCAAGATCACCTTATCCCTTCCCTACTGGACCCAAAGGTGAACACGGACTCGCCACTCCCACAGCAAAGGCTGACGGGGGGCAGAGCCACCTAAGGACACATCGCAAGCAGACTATTCTGCACCAGAAGGGATACCCCTTTGCTTTCCAACCCAGCAGTGCTCAGGCTCGTGTATTTGCGCTTGGCCCACAAGATGGCACTGACAGAAAGTCTTTGCTCCTTCTTTTTTCCCCCCTCTCTCCCTTGCCTCCTTCTGACACCGGGCTCACCACTGGCCCTAGACTGATTCAGAGAAGGACTGCCACCTACTGAAACATCCCATCATCTTCCCACAGAGCTATCTCACTCCTCCCTTGCCCTGAAGTTAGCCAACCAGCTAGATCCTGCTGGCTTCATCAGACAGGTAGGCGATGAACTGAAGGAACACAACTGCAGACAGCTTATTTTCAGTAACAGCCTGAAGTTTTCAGCACTACAATGTTCTCCATTACCTGGAATTTTTCAGTATTTCCTGAAAGACCTGGAAAAAGCTGCTGGCAATGTCAGAAAAACAGTGATTCCCACACAGGCAGACTCCAGCTCTCAGTAACTGACAGGACCAGCACAGCTTCTGATGAAACATCTGAACACAGTTAACTACAGCAAAATAGAGGGCTCAAGCTGGAACATGTGGGAGCTAGCAATATCTGGATATTAAGCTGAACACAGTGAGATAAGATTAACTCCCCTTAAGGAAAAATCACCATATTCTAATATCCCTTTTCCTTTCAATTAGAAGAAGCGAGCAAGGCACTTCTCTCATCAACACAATCTTGCAAAATCAAGCCTGTGAAACCTCCTCTCCACAGCAGAGTGCATATCACCTTTCCCACACATGCCAAGATATTTACATGCAAGCAGAAGTCAGGAACAGTTGCAAAGCTGGAATAATTTAGGAAACCAGAGGAAGTCACAGAAGACTTAGATTTGATATTGCATCATTTTCATATAACTGATTTACATTGACTCTTAAGTCCCAAGTAAAATCAAAAGAAGATTCTGCTGGGACTACAGTAAATAAAAGCAGCAGTCCATTTTGCAGAGCTGGACTCTCTTATGTGTGCTCCTCACCTCAGGTAATCTTCAAAGCAACCATTCTGCTAGAATTCCTCCCTTTGCTAGAGACATACAACATGGTCATTTCCATAAGAGGAGAAGGTTTTCCAAGTTCCTGTAGAGACCAAGCATTGGCATCTCCTATACTGCAGGATGCACCTCAGCTAGGAGGACCTTATTAGCCCAAAATCATGTTAAAAACATACAATCCTACGTCATTATATCTGCAGGTTTATTTCTCGTTGTCTTCACACAGAATACCACCCACCTATAACACACTATATAAAGGTTGATCTTTTGTGCTGCTGTCACATACAAGCCTAGTGAATTTAGCTACACCTAACAACATAACTGTTCAGTATACACAAGTGTACTTGTAGAGTGCAAGCATTATTCGCATTTCTATTTTCAGTATGTTTGACAGCCAAAAAAATCTCTTACAGGTCTTCAGAACTATTCAAGAGAAGTGTGTGTGTAGAGTCTGAGACTTCTGAAGTCCAACTTCATAAGCCGCTCTTAAAAACCACAACAGCAATTAATGAGACTACAGTCATCCTCTGTGAAGGAAAAAGGCAGGCAGGCCCGGCCATGCACACAGACAGGCCTTCTGAAATACACTTCACTGCTCAGCACTCACCTCTCAGCAGGTGCAACACTGCCCTGACGCCTCCTCCTTTCCTCTTTCTCACCAGCCAACCTACTGTACCTGCTGCTGCTCTCTCACTGGGAAGGATGGAGCTGCTCACCTGCTCTCCTCCCAGGAGCTGCCTTTACACCTGGCATCCCCAGCACAGCTTGCTCCTTGCTCAGGGCTAATCAGAAGTCTTTTCTCCCACAGCTCTCACCCAGCAGATGAGCCCTTCCTCACTGCACTACAAACCAAAGAGCTGGAGGACAGGAGAAGGCTAAAGAAATTAGAAAGCAAGAAGCAAGAACTTCTCTGACAAGTCAGGAGAACAGTGTTAAGTCAGCAAGCAGCCTCTTCTCCCTCTGTCTCCCTCAGGGACTCAGAAGCTCTGATCAAAAGTCTCCTCCCCTGCAGTCCTCCCTACCTACCCCTTTCTCCCAGTTTTCCTATTTTCCATGCTTTCCCTCATATGATTAACTCCTCTGATATCAAAGACTCATTGAAACCCTTTTGTGGAAACAGTTTGCTGTATCTGAGCATAAAAATACGATGCTGAAATCTTCTGTGCATTCTGGATTAATAGGGCAATACATTTTAATTGCTAGATGAAGATTCATTTTACTCTCAAGATACAAACAAATGCCACAAATGAAACAGTTACACAGAAGCCTCTCCCAAACCACAGAGCAACTCATTTACAAAACTGCTCTGGACAGTTCTATACTAGTGTTGTGGTTTAACCACGCACCCACCCACTCACTCCCCCCTAGTGGGATGGAGGAGAGAATTGGGGAAAAACAAAAAGGTAAAACTCATGGGTTGAGGTAGACAGAAAGGAAAGGGAAAACAATAATAAGTAAAAAATAAAAGAATACACAATACAATTACTCACCACCTGCTGACTGATGCTCATCCAGTCACCAAGCAGCAGGCCACCCCTGCCTATCCAATTCCCCCCAGCTGTATTGTTCAGCATGACACCATATGGTCTGGGATATCCCTCTGGTCAGCTAGGGTCAGCAGTCCCAACCTCTTGGGCACCCCCAGCCTGCTTGCTGGCAACATAGTACGAGAAGCTGGAAAGTCCTTGCTTAGTGCAAGCACTGCTCAGCAACAACTGAAACATCAGTCTGTTATCAACATTATTCTCATCCTAAATCCAAAAACTGTACCAGCTACTGGGGAAAAAAATAAACAAACTCTACCTCACATTCCAGCTGAAACCAGGACACTAGATAACATTTACAGCAAAATACAGCATGCCACTGCAATTTGCCTTGTACATACTGACCTCCAAGACATGACAAAAGTATTCTGGATGTATCCTGACATGCCAGACTCACCCTCACACATGACCCACACAGCAAAGACAAACAGATCCACATCCATGGCAGACCCATCACTCCAGACAGACTGTGTACGTGCACACTCACTTATATTTTTGTGTTAAAAATATCACATCAGCAGGCAATACAAAAGAACTGGCAGGAAGTAAAATATTTATGAGCCAATTTAAAATTTCTGAATTATTTTTTACTTTGAAAATGTAATCTAACCCTTAAGTAGCCAAAAGAATACTAGCACTTTCTCCAACCCCTCTTTGTTCCAGTACTCTGTACAAAGGCACATACTTGTAATTCACTTATTTATTTGCTAGCTTTTTTTAAAAAGTCTTTTAATATTCAGTATCAGGTACATCTGAAAACATACCCCAAAAAGGAGACACAGTCTTCCTGTTTAATGAAAGCCACTGGAGTCACTTCAGTTAAGAAGCAATAGCAGAATACCATGCTACTGCGAATACAACGAGCTTGGCAGAACCACATCATTAATTCTGAAGGGAACAGAAGGGAGGTTTAAGTGAACAGAGAACAGCATGAGGATCTGAAACACTACCATGCACATTTGTGTTTTAGACTTTTACTGAATAAAACCTTAACAGCTTCTGATACTACCACTCCACCCTGTCCAATACCATATGTTCTTGCCTGTCACCTCCTTAGCTACCATGACACTATGTACAAGCGATATATCAGATGAGGAACTGGTCTGACCTTAAAAAGATACTATTTTTCTAGCATTCTATTCGTAAGATACCCTTAAAGCAGTATTCAAAGACTTCTCAGTGGGAATACAAAGAATTGGTTAACACATGAAACACGGTCACAGACCTTGACTACTGCTTTGTGCATCCTAAGAATCCTTCACATCATAAGAAAGTAACGTAAATAGCCAAGCAACAGCATATTCCTATCTTAGCAAGGTTCCAAATTGTGCTAACATGGCCTTCCAATCATCCAAGTCAGGCTGTACTTCTCCATTGTATGTGATGGGCAAAACAAACCAAATAGACAAGACCCGAGAACGACTTGTGTGTAACAATGGTTCTCAGAATCATCATACTAACACGTGAGAAAAAGGACAGAAATTGAGGCAAGGGGCAGACATTTCTTGGAGGTCAGTATTACAAGATGAGTTGCAGTGACATAGGGCACTTTGCTGTAAATATTATCTGTTCAGGTTAGTTCTGCAAACAAGAAGAAATGGGGGGTGAGGGAAGGAATGCAGTAGACATATCTTTTATTAAAGGTGTAACTTGTACAATTTTTCCCATTTGAAAGAATCTATCAGCAAGATCTCAGCCTCCAAATAAAACTTTCCAGTGCGTGATCTGTAAGCAAAGAATGGTGACTTTGTAACATCAACATTTTGGAAAATGTTTATGACAAAGAATCACGAACGCATTCAGCAGCACACATTCTGGATTAGAAAGGCTTTCTGTTGCAATAAAACCTAGAGGAAATCTAAAGAAAATATTGTTCATGACAAAATAAAGACGATAGTCTGAACAAGGGCTGAAAGGAGTGGGTGGGTGATTGAATTTCTGTATCATAAAATGGGCCTAAAGTTCTTCAACATCCTAATCATTCCTAATTCACAAGCAGATATCAGCTAAGTCCATCCACGCTCACAACAGAGCTCTGTGTACTTCCTGACACAAATAGGTCTTTGAAAGCCAACTTGCAGAATACCTTTCCAAGGCCACAGTGGTGGTAGGACTGTAGCCATAAGAGTCTAAAGAAGTACATGAAGCTCAAAGAGAAGGTGCACCACCGAATAGATGAACTGCTACGGTAGGGGTGGGTATGAGGGAAGAAGACATTCAAGTTTCCTCCCAAAAGATTAGTTGGTCTAATAGAATGACACTGGCACCCCTTACAAACTTTTCCTCAAGGCTAGCACTGTGTTATAGACACTTATAGACATTAGTATATCTTGATTAAATCTCAAGAGCTATGCACTGTATTTCCCAAATTTGCATGAAGTGTTCTGAACCTTAAGGGCAAATCCTTCTTGTACAAGAGATTTAACAATAAACATACACGGGATCTTCTTAGACTGCCAGGTTTGCTTTATTTCTTTTTTGGCTAGTTTACTGTAGAAATAAAATCCTGGCTTTGGCATTGCTGCCTCTGTAATAAAATGACAAGCCTAAATCCCAGAGGCAAGGAGGTCTCTTGGCAAGTACAGAAAAGATTCTCAGATCTACGGCTTGTCTATATTTTTCTATTAGCCAGCTGCCATCTTTCCAATCAGTCTAAGAGTCAGAAATACAAAACATTTTTGAGCTCAAGAAACCTGCTAACATTAGATACTTGCAGATAAGCTGGCATTCATCTTTCATTTGACAAAAGCCAGTAGAAAAATGCTGCAAGACTCTACGCATAGAATTTGATCACATAGAGGTTGGTATTCTTCACAGGATGTATCAAGCATTCTGTCCCTAATGCATTATATTCAGGAAGCTGAAACTCCTTTTAAAGGGAACAAAACTGGAGTAACGTAACACAGGTGCAAGATAATCATTAGAACAAAACTTTTTAGGGCTCAGGTAAGAACAAATACTCAGTCACCATCACCTTTTTCGTTTCTGTCTCTATTGCTAGACTTGTGTGGAAGATACTGTACACCTGCAGTGAGTTCCATCTCAACTACACAGACCCAGCAATATTCTTCTAGAACAAAGTTCATCATGTACCACAACTCTCTAGGACCCTGTTTTCAAAAGCAGGTCATTCTTCTCAGAAGGGAGTACAGTTAAATGTCTTCCCACACAAAGATGAAACTGTGGGGATGGGGTGGGAACAGCTTTTAAAGCAAAAATGGCAAGAGCAGCATATAGCAAATGTCTTCTCCCTACAGTAAGAGGTCACAGTAAATTGTGAACTGACAATATAGGCAGCTATTCTACAGTCCCTTCCTTCTATGCAGACATTCAGTGAAGCTTCAGAGCAGAATAAACTACTAAACACTACAATTATTCTAAGCAACAACTAACAGTTTCCAGAAGGGAAAAACAATATGCAGTTGCAAATTCAGTCTCTGCCTGAGATCTTAGGAACATTTTTTTCATTAATAGATCTCAGCTATTTGCATCTGCATACACAAAACCTGTATTAAAAAAACAACAGAAAACAAAACACCAGAACATTCTTCTGGTTATTTCTTGAAACTTGCTCTGCTTTCAGATTTCATCTTACAAAGAACTGCTGCAAGCTCCAGATTAAGTGCTCTTTTTTCTTCTCTGGAACACTTGAACATTTGAAAAAACTGGGGGCTGTGGGAAGGTAGCCACTCGTTTCCTCTGCGCTATAGCAATCCTTCTTATTACAATCTGAAATATCCTTTCTGAATATCCTATTATCTTTCTAACAGCCCAAACTTACTGGGAAGTAAGAGGAAGAACAACAACTTTCAGACACCAGTATTTCTAAACCAACAAAGCTTCTCACCTCCACTCTTTATTTTTAGGGGAGGTAAACAACAGTGAACATGTCCTCTAAAAAAAGGACGCATCTTAAAGCATCTCAAAGAAGCCATGTCTTGCTGTGCCATTTTCCATTAACCATGGCAGTTTACCAAGGTCCCAAACATGCCACAACAAAATCTCCAAAGCTGGAACTGTACAGAGCTCCAGCAAGGCAAGGTGTTCAAACACAGCTTCATAAAAAACACAATTCTACTACTTCCAAGATGAGTTCAGATCCGGAAGCAGTGCCTCTGCAATGCTGAAGCCAGGCTAACCAAACCAGTACTGTGTTTCTATCCTACTCCCAAAATTACACACAAATCACCTGATCTAACTACAGATAATTCAAATTCAGTATCAGGCTCAAGTGCATCCCTTGTAAAGCCATGCAAAACTCCACATTGTGGAATATCTGCTAGGAAAAGTACCAGATTAGTGTACGGAACAAGGTTGTATCTCCCCACACCACTCTAGAGCTTCCTCTGATGCCTGTATCATCCAAATGTTTCTACTATTTAAGGTATCACATACACACCCACCACTCTGTCAAATATTTATACTCACCATTAACTCTTCATTAGCTCATCTGCCCTCTCTGAAAATACCCCCCACCTTCAATGCTTCCAGAGACACTCTTCACACTCTTTGCTCAATGCAATCTCTAAACCTGACTGCAACTAAGGAAGCACTACATAGGCACTGCACAGAGGAGCTATGGTATCTCCCCAGTTCTCAACAGGGAGGAGGGCAAAGATCCAGGAGGGCTGACTCACACCTTGTTAAAGGAGACAGGAGAAAGAGCCCAGGATTAGCGGATGACCAGGAGGCTCCTGCCAGCTACTCAGTGGTTGAATCCAGGTTGCCATTCCTCTCATCTTTGGCCACAGCTAGGGGGTTGGAAAAATTAATGAGAAAACAACAGGAAACAGCTAACGTACAAGCTGTAAATACACATGCAGGAGGCTCCATGAGCCCAAGCATTTGTGCCCCTTCCTGCCAGCCTCCGAACCCTTCTGGTAGCTTGGGAGTAATTCCTGTTCCAACACGCTGAGCTGGAAGCTACTGCAGCCAGTAAGAAAGGAGTTTCCGGCAATCTTGCTGAGAAGCCCCTGAGGCCAGGTTAACCAATCTGACTGTGCCCAAAAATATTTAGGCTCTGAGTGTAAGACCAAAATTACCTTCTCTTTTAATCATTTTTCTTCATTTTCTTGTCACTCTGAGGAAAAGAGCTGACAAAAGCTTTCTGCAACTACAAAAGAGAGACTGAACTGCAATTCCATGACTATTCCCAGTGACAACTGCAAAAACTTCAAACTGAGAGACTTGGTGTAGGAAATGAGTAAAGGGTGAGAAGGGATACTAATGGTACATTTTCCACTCTTTTGCTTTAACATTTGCAATACTCAGTTTATTTCTGAATTGAGATTTGAAGCGCCTCCCTCTCCAGTTCCTCTAGCTCATGCTTGTCTACTACTTGAATGTTAGATCAGCTCTTACACATGGATGTTCAAAACTGAAAAACTTAATGCGGTCCCAGAAAAGACAAATGAAGAGACAGCTGCTTTAAGGCAAAAAGGAATGAGTGAGTTAATACACAGTTCATCCCATAATCTAGTTTCTGAGTATTTTCAAATTTGTTTTTACTCCCCACAAATCCTAGAAGATTCTGCTTATTTGGAGGCAGAAGAAAAGAAAGGCAGGTAAGAATGTAAGGTAATCTTTCATAGGAAACAGTGCTAAAAGCTGTCTTGATTTCAATCTCTCCCCATAACAGACCTAAGATTAAATGCAAGTCCTGCAAGTATCATTAGTGAAATTAATGGTATTTCAGTATTCAGAGGCCTCAGGACAGCAATCAAAATTGTGATACTCTGTTACTGCCTAGCAAAATCACAGGCAGAATCACAGCTACTGTAAGAGCCTGAGAACTAATTAAGGCAACACTTCACTAATTTGAGCTCAGAAGCACTAGCAACCATTTTTTCCACCAAAAAAAAATTGCCACTGAGAACTGAAATGATAATACCTCTCACTTTCCAACGCAGAGAAGCTGGAACCTGATTTTAATCGCATCGGTTCCTTCCCACACAGAAGCATCAAGTAAACTCGACAGCAGTATGTACTTGCTATAGCTAAATATACTGGTAACATACGACTACCTAATTTGCAACCCTGTGAATGCATGTTCGGAAAAATATGGCAGTTTGCTGAGCTTTTATGTAACATAAATTTTAACAGAAGGAACAGTGCCTGCCGTTTTCTTTTAATTAGTATTTCATTTGGCTGTTAGCAACTTGATTTCTATAAGCCATCTCCAGTGCTTCAGAGTCAGTTTCAGAAATAAAACGAGTATAATTTAGACGTTTGTTAGCAAGAATCCACTTGAACAGAAATGCAAAGGATTTACCAGCACCGGAATCAGACCAGTATCACATACACAGGGAGCCCCCCGTTGCCCTGGCAGAGGCAGCGGCTGCACCCCGCTCAGCACTGGGTGGGAAGGGGTGAGGAGGCCCCTCCATGCCCCCTCCACGCGGTACCGCACATCCCACACTCACGCCGTCAGAAAGCCAAGCCACCCGCCGCGATGTAGGCTGGGACGGGGCTCTACGGCCACCCAGACCCATCGGGCAGCCCCCCTAAGTGCAGCGGCTGCTTTCCCCACCGCCCCCCGGGCCCGCAGCCAGGGGAGGGGCGGCAGCCACCATCTTGTCAGACGCCCGCCACCGGCCGGCCCCGCGTCCCCGGTCACAAAGGGAGGGCAGCGCCGGCTCCCGCAGCACCGGGCTAGCAGAGAGAAGCAGGGAAATCCCCAGCCCCGGGGATCTGAACCGAGCACCCCCCGCTCAGACTCACCTCCAGGCGGAGGGAGGCACCGCAGCCCCGCAGGAACTCGCGGATGTTGCTCAGGCACTCGCCCTCCGTCCGCGGCTCCGGGTACACCTGCAAGAGAAGAGGCGGACGGCTCAGCGCGAGGACCGGCACGGCGGACCCGCTCCCCCGCCCCGCGGAGCGGCTAGGCTCGGCTCCGCTCTCCTCACCTCCCGCTCCCTCCGCAGGCGGCAGCGCCGATCGCTCCCAGTGAAGGGGTTGAACCGGGAAGTAAACACGGATCACAGGAAATGGCGTGCGAGGGCAGGGGGCGGCAGGCAGGAGTGAGGGCTGGGGTGCCCCGGCCAGGCGCGGCCCCAGGCGACTCTGCCCAAGCGAGGGGAGGCGAGCTGTACTGTACTGAGCTGAGCTGAGGGGAGGGGAGATGAGGGAGGGAGGCGCGGTCCAGCCCGCCCCGCCCCGGCTGCAGGCGCAGGCTCAGGCCCGTCCGGGGGAGGCAAGGCGGTGACGTCCGCGAGAGCGTGCCCGGACCTCTACTCTTAGTGTTTTGAATTAATAGTACTAATAATAATGCACACGCCGCAGTGTCATTAACGGTTCGGTCTGCACGGTGAGGCGAGGCGGTCCCTCGGGCACGGGGCTGAGGGGTGGACAGGGGACAGCCCCTCCCAGGGATGGCGTCCCGCCCCGCGGTTGCAGTAAGGAATGACAGTGCGCAGGGTAAAACACCCACGAAGCCGGTGGCCTCAGGTCTGTGGGCCTGCTAGGGCCACCCTGGTTTTGACTTGAGTTCACCTTTAAGCATCGGTTTAATAACAAGGAAATACATCAGAAATGCCCCAATGATCTCGGTGGAAAAATGTCAGTACCTAGAGTTAATAATCTACCAACGCCAGGATCTGACATTAATGAGCTCTGTTTATCAATAGTTTACGAAACAGCAGTCTCTTCTTACCCCAGAAGAAAAGCAACTTCACAAAGAAGAAAACCTTGACTGAACTTAAAAGAGCTTTTGCCAACGCAGCCCCTACTGAAGCCATATTCATGCTGCCTTCAGTTCAACCTGCCTCCAGTTCAGCCTCTACCCTGAAAGTGTAGACTTCCCACAGAAAAGCAGCCAGCTCCATGGGCTTCAGGGCCATAGCATAACACAAATTCTGTGTGTACATAAGCATTATTTCACAACAAATTCACTGATTTCCATGAAGCATTTCTGCAAACAAAACACTGCTCAAACTGGGAGATAACCAGACCTGCAGCCTGTGTCACCTCGTTCCATTGGAAGGGGAAAGCCTAGCATAGGAATCCAGTGAAAGTCATGGGAAGCTAAGGTGGCAATGCATGGTGTCATATCCTTTGATTATGCATTACACTTGGAAGCGTCCTTAGATGCGCACGTATGTCAAAGCTACATAAACTCACAATCATAATATACCTCTATAGCACTGCGAACTTCACATAAGGTTGACTGCAAACACTGCATCAACCTGAAACCAAGGTAGCACCTTCACATAGGTTTATGTAGTATCAAAGGTATCTCTGGCCCTGTGATACCATAAAAATTAACAAATACAACAGCATGACAGGGAGAACCTGGTATAAAGAAATTTAAAACACAAGTCACATCATTTTCTGAACACAAAATTCCAATGAGTTTTAAATAAAAGCCACTATTTTGTAATACAAGGAATTTGATAGTGATAGGACTTGAAGAATTTTAATTTCCTCAAGCAAGTATGCACATGCGCACACACACACACACACAAACTCCTCAAATTGATTGGTATTATGATAAACCACTGTGGGTTAAGAACAACTCTTTTACTATACTAAAATGTAAAGGGAACGACAAAGAAGTCCTGAGTACAGCAGCTCAGAAGATAAATTCAGTAAGTTTGGAAAGGATACAAGTGGTGAGAGAACCCTCCTGGAAACATCATGAGCTTCATCCCTCTTGCTTGTTATGCCTTTGAATTAGTCAATTTATTTCTTAGTTCTAGTTAGAAATCTCAAGCTTAGTCAATCATGCCAACATCCCTTCTTAGAATAGGTTCCTCAGAATCCTATTAGCAGTTCCATGTTCATGCTTCCAGTATGCTCCCTCCTCCATATTCCTAATATTTATATAATAATTATACAGTTGCAATTATAACTCTTTTTCTTAAACTACTTGCATAACAACTGGGGCTTATGTTCCTTTATAGGTCCATACTTCCTCACCTCCTTTTTTTGCACCCACCATTTTCTTGGTTGCTTCTACTTCATTTGTGAAGGTCACTTTTCATTCTTTTCATAAAATTTCTTCCACTCTCCAAACAAGAATAACCTCTAACAAGAAATCATAGTAAATCTATATTTCTCTTAAAAGAAACAAATGCCTTGCCTCATAACATAACACTTTATTCCCAAAGTCCCCAATACCTTACACATAGAACTCAATAATCGTAAGAAACCCAGATATATGTACTAGTACCTCCTAAGAAACTGCATGTAATTCATACAAGAGTGCACAATACCTGGAATTATGCAAAAAGGGGGAAAAAAGGAGGGGGAGGGGGGAAAAGAGGGACATCTTAGAGGAAGGCAAAAGCTTCCAATTAAAGATTAAAGAAACAACAAGAAAACCCAAACCCTGCAAATTGGCCTCTGTCAGGTCTGGGATTTTAAATCACATATACACCAAAATACACCTCTGTGAGACCTCAGCCCTGCCAGCACTCTAATGCATGTTTCCAGTTAAAAATCATCTTCCCTCAAAAGAGTAACATAAGCTACAGTAAATCTTTCAAAATGCCATTTCTTCTCTCACAAAACAAGGAAAAAGACTTCAGAGGCAATGCGAGAAGCAGGCTACATTTTCTCAGCTCTGTGGCTACAGTAGCATTTTTACCCAATAGGAGACAGAAGCATATTGGTAAAGAATGTAAAAATATCTTAGCATTTACACCCTGCTAGAAATTTAAAGTGTTAATGATCCCATAAAAAGAAGCCAACCCATTAAGTTATTTACCTGGGAAATCTTACTGTGATTCTGGCAACCTTCTCTTACAGATGGCTGAGGAATACAGTGAGGGACATGAGTAACAAAATCAGCTCCCTTGAAAGAATCTCAAAGTGCCATTATACAGGCCAAGCCTGTGTTAAAATCACACTTAAGGTATATCACATCCTTTACACATAGTTATAGGAAGCTCAGGAGCATGATCTCTCTCTCTTAGATCACAGTTACAGCCTCACAGACTATTCAGAATGTAATAGAAGATAACACAAGCAGATCACAAGCAGGTCAATCCTAATCTGCCTGAAAGATGGCAAATACATTCAGAAAGAAAGGATAAATAAAATGAAATTAAAGTAGAGTCATACTCCAAAATTACTTAGCAAAATAAAAAGTAGATTGCATGTACGTAAAGCCAGCAGAATAAAAAGGTTACATATTTTCATCTCCAGTATTTGCTTCGTCCTCTTGATTTCACAGACCAACAATTCATTAATAGGAGCTCTTCTTCTCATATGTCTGTATGACTCCTAGTACAAAGAGGCCTCAGTGTCCAACTGGAACCTCTCAGTGCTCTAGTAATACAAATAAAAAAAGGTTAATAGTAATTAGAAAAGACAAGGATTCCAGGGGACCTGACAGATTCTTAATTAGGGACCGGAGCTCCACAGTGGAATCTAAAGACAGAAGGAGAAGGTAATACACAGAACATCAACAGTTTAAACCAGATCTTTGTGGTTCAGGGACAGGTTCTGATTAAGATTTAATCTCTTGGGGAGTAGCTCTGGAAATCATAGCTAGTTCAGTGAGGACACTTATGTGATGCACTGCAGCTATCAAGGAGCGGAGTACATTTTCCACCAGCCAGGAAACATGGAGAACAATGTGTGATACAAATAGATGGTACCTAGTTAAGTGTTTTGATCAGTTTCTATCTATGATTTAATCAACAGCAGCATGCATAAAAAAGGGCAATGCAGAGACAAGCTGTATCAAAAAAAGGTATGACGGGGTGGTCTTAGGAAAAAAATGAAAAAGGCTACCATTAGTTCATTTGGACTGGGAAAGTATATGAAGAAAATAAGCACAGAATGAGTAAAATAGTAAGTTTAAAAGAAAAAAAACAAAACACAGCCCCCCCAAAACACCACAGTCCTGTGATTGCAATGGGTGAACACAAGAAATTAATAAGTAGAAGACATCTTCACCTATATGTATGGGAAACTGTTTATTTGCATCTGTCTGCTGAATAAGTTGAAAAAAATGGGTCAAAGAGAGATGTATAAGGTCTCTAAATACAAATTAAAATCTACCAGGAAGACAATAGAAAGAGATTGAATGACAGCACGGCTACTATCTGTAAGTTAAAAAATAATCATTTATCTAGCATGACATATAGTGTGTACAACATGGTTTACTGCGTAAGAAGACTATCCCAGTTACTAGAAAGCAGAAACTAATAGAGAACATAACAGGTAGCTGCAAATTAGTAGGCATGTCCAGGAGACACTTAACAATGTTCTGTTTGGAAATACAGCTGACCAGAGTCTGAAGTTCAAAGACTTGGCCTTCAAGTAAGGATACTAGGGGAAAAATCCCATAAAGAGAGAACCCTGCACTATAAGGAACATCGCAGGAGAATGCAATCCCAAAGGGAGGTGCTGTAGGGACAGGGTGGATGAGGGTACTGTCCTCTGTCACAACATATTTTTCCCTGCACCCTGTTCATTCTGCCTGGAGTCTTTTACAGAGGATCTGCCTTGCACCAGTAGTTTTCTCTCCAGGTTTCAGAACAGCTTGCATACACAGAGCACTACTGCAATCTTATCAGTAAAAACACTACAGATGAACACTACAGCAAAACAAATGAAAGAGTCCTATTGATCACATTCGGTCCCACAGCAGCTATGTTTTGCTTCCAGACCCTGGGACTGGAGCCCAGCTTCCAGACCCCTGGTGGAGCACGGTGGCCCAGAGGCAAACACCTCCTGCAGAAGCACTGCAGGCTGAGGTTTGTCATCAGGCTTTATGTTCAGGTATAAAAATGAGATTAAAAAAAAAAAACAATCACAGGCCATTCTCGCTAACCTGGGCTGTGAAGCTGAAGGTGATTGATTCACTGTCCAGCAGCTCCTGCAGGTTCCTTCCCTCCTTACGGCTCCCAGCTCTGTTACCTCCTGCCAGCTCCTGCTCCCTGCAGGGCCCTTTCCTGAGGCATTCAGGTTTCCTGCTCCATCCTCTGTTCCAGAGCACCCACCCTCACAAATTGCACCCAGCAGGGACGGAAAAGAAAGAGTGGTATCACAGTGACATCCTCCATAGCTGCACAGGAGGACATCATCTGCTTCTTGAGAAAGCACACAGCACAAAGGGAAAGGCAGGTGCCTTAATATATGCTCTGCAATTCTTACATGCTGAGAAGGATACCTGGCCTTCAAGTTAACCAAGAGCTAAGACACAGCAAAAGGCAACGGCAAGAGCTCACCTATGTTCTTGACTCCCTGCAGGACTTTAACACAGTGAATCTTCATGTGCCTAGTGTTCCAAACTCCAGTCATCTCCTGGACTTACAAGAGTCCTTTGGAAGAACTCAAAGTGCATCCTCACTAAGAGTGACAGCTGCCCACTTTTATGAAATAATTTAGCATGGACCTCTTGCCCTTGGACACCACTGTTAATGACAGCCACAGCAGCGATTCCAGTCCCACATTCAGCCCTACTATTATACCACACAAACTTATCCCACCACCCTTCTTTTACTGTCCAATGGGCCAAACCAACTCATGAGCCACAGCTCCATGCTTCCTCAATTTCCACCCTTCTATGTTTCCACACTTTTAGTCATATTCTATGACTAGAAGCCACTTCTGCGGTATTTTAACAGATTAACCTCTTTTAAATGCCATCAGAATATACTAATCTTCCTCAGGAATCATTTTGCTCTGAGAACTGAGTTTTGCTACTTCATCCTCTCTCACTCATCTTTTAGCAAATAATTATGTTTACTGAAACTATATGCTGTGTTGGGAGGTTTTTATGCAT
Organism: Coracopsis vasa; assembly: GCA_026283785.1. Lineage (NCBI taxonomy): Eukaryota > Metazoa > Chordata > Aves > Psittaciformes > Psittacidae > Coracopsis > Coracopsis vasa. The sequence goes on from JANHGB010044772.1 coordinate 92,608, forward strand.
GTAGTATTTATCCTATACTCCAAGCCTGTGTTTATCCTCTTGAGAGTGTCAAGTAGAAGGGGCTTCAAAGCAAGAACTGAGAACCTTGGGATAATTCAATATATTAATATGGCACCAGGAACCAGGAGCACTTTGGTTGACTGAAGACTCCTCCAACTCTTTCTTACCCTGCACACATTCAGAAATGGTCTTCTGCTTGACCAGGCTTCATTAACAGTGACCTACATTCAAACACACTGATGTTCTGCTTTAGCTGCTTCAGTCCCTTATCAGAAATAGGCCTCAGAAACCCAGATCAGTTTACTTTGCAAAGAAAATTTACAGTTAGGTTAAAATGCCAGCTGGATCTGTGGCAGCCTTGATAAACTGGTTATTTGAATCTTGCACAACAACTAGAGCTCCTTTTTTACTTTAACTTGTCCTGTGAAAATGATACTGTAAACCTGATACAGCTGTTTGAGCTCATCCTGTCAGATTTGCACCTTTATTAAACAATGTTGAGGAAAACAGTATGTTCTCTGCAATAGAAGAACTGTACTTTTGTCACTTCCTTTGGACCTCTATCAAATTCCCATCAAAGTCTATAAACTGACTCCCAGGAGGCGGGTATTCAACCAAGCCCTAAGATAGAAACACAGTGAGTTAAGGGCACTAGGACATTCCAGACTGTAATTTTGCTTTCTCAAGTTTCTGTTATGTTCTTATATTTCACATAAAAACTACATTAAGACAGTATTAAGAAACTGAGAATGCCAAGCACATAAAACTTAGTAAATACAAGACTGACAGCTGCCTTTGCAACTGCAATTACAATCTACTTGCAGGCACACCTTTTGAACTGAACTAGGCAGGAGTCCTACCAGAGCACATGTGAGTGTGCCTGAACAATTTTATGTATGCACATAAGAGGGTGTAGTTGCAGCTGCGGGAGTAATCATCTTTCCAGTCTTTCCTAAATGCTGAGAACTCCTAATTCCTGTGGCTTTGCTTGGTTTTTTGTTATTTAAAAGAAAAGGAGGAAATCAGCAAGTGTGCAACTGTCACCATCCCCATGCAGTACCATCAGCCTCACGCTGCGGAGCTCCAAGGGTGCCAGCATTAGGTGCCCACAGGAAGACAAGTATTTCCCTGAAGCCAGCGAGGGGAAAAAGCCAGATGAAGTGCTGCCCCAGGTGTGGCCAGCATTCGGGCAGGGTTTGGCAAGAACCTATCTAAAAAGGTTCCCCTGCAGAGAGAAACTGGTGGGTAGGGATTTTGCAGCCCTTCTCACATAAACCCTGCAGCATTTCCCACGCAGCGTCACTGTTTTGATGCAGCACAAGCTTCAGCTTCAGGAGTTCAATCACTCAGGGTTTGTTTACACTGGGAGAGCTCTGCTGCTAGATATGCTGGCATCGCTCCTCAGTGTGGATGTAACATATGCCAGAGAGGGAATTCCTCTGCCAGTCTAACGGTACCACTTCCCCCAGTGACATTAACGAAGCCAACAAAAGCACGCCTCTGTCAGCACAGCTGCACTGGTGGAGAGGTGATGTATGATTTTTACTGCTCTTCCCCCCCATCTCTGTGTGAAAATATTCCAAACTATGAAGTGTCCCCCTACAGTGGGGACCCTCTCCTGGGCAATCTGCCAACATCATCCAACAGCACTTGCTGCAGAGCAGGAAAATGGAGACCTGAACAAAACGCTCTTAGACCCAAGCAGCATTTTGCAGTTTGAGGGGACCCTGCTCACCAGGTGCCAGAAGTATGTGGTGAGGAGAGGCACAACAGGAACTTCTTGCAGATGAGGCTGGCCACCCTTTCTCAAACCTGCAGTGCCAGTGGCAGGTGATGGCAGCAACCACACCATACAGACAGACACGGAAAAAGGGTGAAGTCAGGGTGAGCACAGGAGTGTCACACTGGCTGAGTATCAGGGAGTACATCTCAGCCAGCCAAGGTGCAAGACTGAAACTGCTGCCATGCTGCCAGCTCACAGTATTTCTGCAAGCCCTGTCATGCTTGAAATGTTTTAAGGTTCAGCTCTTCAAATCACAGCAAGTGTGTAGCGATCAATTAAGACCGTTATTCAAGAAAGATGTATATTGGATTCCCCTCAGTGTTTCAAAGCCAGATTTTATTTATGTATATGTGTGTATATATATGTACAAACACTCCCATAAACATATATAATTTGTAAACTTCAGTTTTAAAGCCAGACCTCCAGCTTTTCTAAGGCTTGAATTGAAAACTTAAACATTTTCATGTGGACAATGTGGTGCCCTCAGCCACTAACGTGCAGTAATAACCAGAGGGAGCGTGCTCGTGGCATCCCCACTGTTTTTCCTTTTTCCACAGATGCATAGGGTTCAGTGGATGGTCTAGGTAGCAGTAGGGCACCTGAGGGCTAAGGAATTGAGCTTTTTGTTGTCCATATTATGACAGACATAGAAAGCATTTATCTAAAAATTGTGAAAAGGACATTAACGAGAGTAAGACCATCAAAATTACATTATCTTTATGTATTTTCTTACAAAAACAATTTAATCACCAACACTTTCCTTAACTGCCCCCTTTTCTCAGGGTCTGGCATGCCCTTACTTAATTCAGTCTAGACCCTTACGCATTAACAGCGCCTGATTTTCAAGGAAAAAGCAAACACAAGTCCTCTGCTTCCTCACCACATACAGGCAGACCGTGTTTCTCTGGCTAGCACCCCAGTCACCCGAATTACAGAGCCAGTGCATAGATGGGAAGAGCACAGGTATCCTCCTTCAGAGCATCCGTGCACCCCTGCTCTCACAAGGCAATAGGAGTAACATGGTAAATGACAATGTGGCCAATGACAACTCCGCAAGAGGCCTGAATGGCCCCATAAGAAGCTCACGGTAATGCTTATGAGAACAGCATGTATTCAGGAAAATGGCACTCGTCGCTTGGGGTAACTTTCCCCTGGTGCTTGGCTCACCCTTGCAGTGCTTCCACCCTGGAGCAACAGCATCTGCAGACGTGCCAGCACTCCCCAAGCACGCAGGCACAGCAGGCACAGCTGCCCAGCATGGATTATTCCTGTCAGAAGCATAATAATCTCCTTGGGAGGCTCTACATAAAGACTGTTGCTGGGGGGACAGCCCATATGCATGTTAAAATGCAGGTTTTGCTTCCTGCCTCCCAGGTCCAGTCCTACAATGACCTGCTGCTGCTGCTGCTGCAAGCTCAGCTTCTGCAATACCTTCCCAGCAGATTTCAGTGAGTGACAGCAGGGCAGTCCTTTGGTTCAGCCAGGCAGACCCTGACAGCCTCACCGGGGCTGCAAGGGCAGAACTATCCTGTCAGAAGAATTTCCCAAATTCAGATTGCTCAGGGGCAACCAGCACCTGGCAACTGCTACCTTAGGAGTAACCTCTGCACCGCTGGTGGGATGCTCACCACAGTTCCTGAGCTCTGCCTGGGCTCCACAGTCAGTTCACAGCCCATGTGGTGCCTTCTGCAAAGGTACTGGGCTATAAAAATCATCACTTGTTAATAACCCTGGCTCCCAAACACCTTCCCTTTCTTCTCCCTTTGCAACACTTGAAATACCACATTCAGGTCACACCTTGTCACAACAGGACAGAAGTAGTTGGCCCTGATACATCCGTGTGAAATCAGAGGCAAGTGAACATAACTCTCGCTTTGTCAGAGCTGTAGCTGCAGGCACCCATCGTGAGGACAAGGATGGTGAGACGGCTGCCAAAAGTGGCAACCTGAACCCTTCTTTTGGGGACTCTGACTCTCTTACAGTGCTTGCACTCATACACAACAATTCATTTGCCTTGTGAGTCGCGAAGAGTTAATTTCTTCCTAAATTACAATTCGTAACAGCTCACTTAGCCAGAGACTTCCATCATTAAAGAGCAAATCATACTAATATTGGAGATTTAGTCCACAGAAGACTGAGAGGGGATGTCATTAATGGATATAAAGATCTCAAAAGCAAGTGCCAGGAGGATGGTGCCAGACTCTTCAGTGACCCCCAGTGAGAGGACAAGGAGGAATGGCCATAAACTAGAACACAGGAAGTTTCACCTCAACATGAGGAAGAACTTCTTTACATTGAGGGTGGCAGAGCACTGGAACAGGCTACTCAGGGAGGTTGTGGAGTCTCCCTCTCTGGAGACATTCAAAATGCACCTGGACACGTTCCTGTGTAACCTGCTCTAGGTGGTCCTGCCTTGGCAGAGGGTTGGACTAGATGACCTCCAGAGGTCACTTCCAACCCTAATGATTCTGTATTTACAAAAAGACCCTAATCCTTGCTGCCATCAGTCCTGATCCTATCCCAATTAATAACCAAATTAATGTAACACTGGTGCCCAATCCACCACAGGGAGAATGAATTTTCCTTCCAGCCGTGAACAAGAGTGGTGTATTTATGTTCCCGGGGTCAGCCCCATGCCACTCCTCTCATGCCTTGGTGATGCAGGCAAGCAAGAGGAAGCAGCTTTGTTTTGGATCAGCCTCCCATGCCCAGCAGAGCAGCTTTGGGGTTGTCCAATCCTACACTTGGTGCAACGGGGGCTGGTGATGGTCTGTTCGACAGAAGGGGGCCAGGGTGTGCATGATCCAGCATACTTCTCCATTTCCTAGCTTCAAAGCGCTGAACCAGCTGCTCTTATCCCCTCCAGGAGCCTCTAATGGGAGTACGGAGAGTGCCAAATGGCTGCTGCATCGCATTCCCCCTTGTGTCTTCCCTATTCTCCCTGAACGGAACAAAGCTGTCCTCAAAGTGATGCTTTCTGTCGAACAGCTGACCAAAACTGAAAGTACAAACAAAACTTAATGGAGCGCGAAGCCTCATATGACAAGGAAAATTCCCGCTCCAGTTCTCATCTCTGTTTACAACGTCAAAAGTGGGTCAAATTGGTCCGCAATGGAGGAATCTGTTTGGAAAATTATCTCAGGGAGGAAAAAGCATCTAAGTGGTAGACAACTGCACTGCAATGCTTCCACAGGGATCCTTCCCCCTGCCATCAAAGTAACTCAATTTTACAACGCAGGGTAGAAATCCTGTAACTCAAAACCGCAGCTTTTCATTCAAATGACCTTAATTCAGCAATTCCATATCTTTTAGAGCAGGTAAGTCGACAAGTGTCCTCCAGTACACATATCTGCACTTTAAAACAATTAAGACCTGGCTGGATTTGGTCAGGGTGGGGGAAGCTGTTGAGGGGTTTGTTGGTTTTGTGGTTTTGTATTATTTTTGTCTTAAATAACTGCCCTCCCTTTTGTTCCTTTGCCATGTTCGGGATAAGGTTATTGAGCTGCATCACACTGCCTAACCCAACTATTCTGGTTTATCCCATCATGGTCTCTCACAGCATGCAAAGCAATCATAATGACATTAAATGGGAGCACAGAAATGAGAGAAACAGCCTGTAGTAACATCACTTTCCAAAGTATTTTCATTTCAAATACTAGGAATCTGCTGAATTTAATATCTGTCCTTTGCTGTTTTTCAGGATAGATGTCAGGAAGTTTTGGCTAAATTTGCATTACAATCAAGAAGCTCTGTACATTATTGTGTGCAAGGATGGTATACAAATACACAGCAATCTAATGGAAGAACATACCAAGCAGCCTCAGAACCCACTAATTTGTTGTATCGACTTAAGGAAAATCTGTTGTTTGACCTTCAAGTGCTCGATTCCTTTTATGATCACACAACATTTATTTATTAAAACTCTTCTGCTAAGTACTCTCAGGGTACCCAGAAGCTTTAAAAAGCACAAAATGCCAAAAAAATATGTATTATTGCATTGCTGCACATATTGAATCCTCTTCCTAAACAGTTTTTGAAAGGAAGAAATGCATTTATAGCATTTTTTAGAAAACATCTTAACAAGAACCAAACTGATAAACACTCATTCTTATTTATAATTTGTATCTTTATGCTCTCTTTGGTTTTAGTTACTATTTTGTATTTACAGAAAAAATGAGCTCTGTAAGTCTCCAAAGTGTCTGCTGATGTCAGATATTTTTAGAAAGTTATGATTTCAAATTATTTTAAGAGCTGAATCTGTGGGACAAATCTTGTATCTTTAGGCTTCAAATAGTTTGAACTGGTGGCTTTCAGGAATAAAAAGGCTCACATTTAAAATGCACTCAGTATTAAAAAAAAAAAAAAGACATAATGAATAGCAGTAGGAAAAAGGACTTTGAAAAAAATAAAATAGAGGGAAGGATGTAAATTTTGTATGTATTTATTAGCAAACAAAAGAAAAACTATCATGGAAATAGCTCAAACTTATAACAGTGGCTGAGAGCATGCAAGAAGTATCTGGTACATACTCTGAGTCTATAGGAAAAGAATATTCACAAAATTGGATGGGAAGATGAGTTCATGAGTCCCCCTGATGTGTCTATGAATTAGAAAGTGCAATGTGAAAGACACACAAAAGTAAGTACAGTTCTCCTCACAAAAGAGCCCCTATAAATAAATAAATAAATAAATAAAGGGTTATTTCTCCCCAAACTTTCACCAAGCCAAAGCCAGAAGGACCTCCATCAGCCACCCGTCCAGCACCGTGCTTGGGGAGGTGGAGGCTGTGAAGAGCCAGCGTTCCTCCTGCCCTGGCTGCCGTCCCAGCCACACACTACTCGCTGCAAACCCCGCGCCTCACACCACAGGGTCCAAGAGAAAACCCCTGACAGCTCCTGGCATGCCAGGCTGGTGGTGGGGCTGGTGGCTGCTGGGAGCTCGGTGAGCTCAGCCCCTCTGCTAAAACCCGCTCTGGGTGTGAGTACCGTGAGGGGAACCTCCTGCCCGAACATCAGAGAGATTCACACCTCTGACGAGAAAGGAAAAGAGAGCCTCCTGTTCACACTAACTGAGCTGTTCCTAGTTACACCACACACAGAAAAGCACATTAAGTTGGGAAATGCTGCTCTAACACTTCTTATTTACTTTGTCGCTCAGTAGAGCCTGTTTCACAAATTGAGTTCAGGACCCCATCTGACTAGGCTTGACATCTGCACAAGGGGGAAGACCTTTTCTGCCTAGAAGCTCAGGACCCAGAGCCCAACATTTTGGAGAGGTGCTCAGAGAGGATGCCTGGAGCAGCATGGTGGGATGGGCTGCCAACACCCTCCTTGGGCTTGGTGCCAGCAGGCAAGAGAGCCTGGTGGCAAGGAGGGACAGGCAGAGCTTGCCCGAGCAGGTGGGCAACCAAGCAGGGGCTCCCCATGCTGAGGGGTCCCTGCCCTCAGCCCCACATCACCCATGTAACCCTGAATGGCAGAGCAGGACATTTACCTGCTCCACAGCTGCAGGTTACTGCCCAGCACACTGGACAGAAGTTTGCACCTCTCATACCGTGGCCACAAAGCCACAGCACCTCAGGCGTGGACACATCCCCTTTGGCTCTATCGCCCAAACAGCCACTCTGGGGAAGATGGCAGTGAGGAAAGCTGGTGTCAGCGACAGCAGCTTCAGCTGTCCCAGCTAGCTCCACTGGCCACCATGATGAACCCCGGGTTACCTACACTCACACCACTGTGAACACACTGTCCCCACTCTCATCACTTCCATCACCCATCGATAGCACCACGGGCTACTGCAGGGTTTCCATATCCCCATGTTACCTCCTGATTTGCTTGTGAATTTAGGGGAGCAGGAATGACCTAATGCATCCACAGAGCAGGACTCCAGTCCAGAGCCAGGACCTCCACACTACGGTACAACACAAGCAACAACCCCAGTCGGTGGCAGACTGAAGAACGGAGTCTTCAGTCCAGCACCCTACTGAGCTCAAGGCACTGGCTTTCAACTTTGTGGGTCAGTGGACTGCTTGAAAAAGAGCCACAGAAGGTAACAAAAGCCCATTGTCAGCAGGCTCCAGGGCCCGGAGTGTCTGCCAGCCGCAAAAGGTGAAACGTACGGTGTTATTTTCAAGCGAGGAGCTTTCCTGTCAGCATGGCAGATGACCTTCACCAGCCTTCTCTTCCTCACCTCATCCTGGCTTACAAGGAAAGTTTTTCCACTACGTGGGTCACTACATGTACTGTGTTGTTGGGCACCAAGTGGGACAACAGTGCTGTCCCAAGTCTTGAGGCACAACACCCCCTCCCCTCTAGCCTAGCTGCGACAGGAATTACATGCGCACACGGAGCACAGAAAAGTTACCTGACACAGTACATTTTCCTCAAACATAACGCAGAACGGAGCTGTAACGCGCTTTTTCAACCCGAAAAGGACGAGATTTGTTTTCTTCCCCACAAGCTACCAAGCGGTAAAAGACTCAAATAACGCTAAAGCAGCCTTCAAGAAAACTAAGCGTCAAACGTTAAAATGTCCTTCAGAGGCTGGCAGGGATGAGCTGAATCACCCCCACGACCGAGGTGAGCCCCCAGCTATGCCAGCAGTTCCAGGGATAAGTTTGCAGCCGGTGCGTGACGCGCCAGAAAAGATCCATAACCCCTCAAAAAACGAGAACGCTTCTCCCATGCACATCCAGCACTTCGCTCTGGAGAGCGGACCATTCCTCTGTATGAAACACTTGCGAACCCATGGCTCTCAAGGGGAAGCCCTCAATTCCTGTTCTTTCAGATACTGTTGCATTAATTCTTCTTGTCTCTTCTTATCATACAATATTTTCTGTTCTGCCATCCATACCTAGTTAAAACAAGTTTGTACTTTAAACAAATACAAACCCCACAAC
>JANHGB010044774.1:0-16280 GCA_026283785.1 Coracopsis vasa
CTTCACCTGACTGCCATGATTTTTCAAATATGATGGACAGTGGCTTAGCAACTTCATTCGTCAGCTCCTTCAGGACCTGCAGATGGATTTCATCAGGTCCCATGGACTTTTGTATGTTCAGGTTCTTAAGATGGTCTTGAATCAGATCCTCTCCTACAGTGGGCCCAAGGTCTTCGTTCTCAGGTCTTCACTGGGTATATATAGCCTTCTTAGCATCTGTTAATGTTCTTTAGCTGCAAAGTTACACACAAAACCAATTCCTGTATCACGCAAAGCATTCTCTATATAATCAGAAAAAAAAATATCAGAAGTGGCTATATTATTTCTAAGAATGACAAAGAAAATCAGGTATATGCTTTTTTAATCATAGGTTAATATCATGTTAAATACTGGAAAGGAATCTTATATAAAAAATGTATATGCTTAGTGATAAAAGAAATAATCATAATAACAATTAAGGTTTAGATTATGTTTAGCAGCTCACTTTGCAGATCTATCATGTATACTTTGAATAGCAATTTGCTAAATATGAATAGCTTTTCAACATAAAACAGAATTTCATGTATGATCATACAAGAAAGTACGGTATATGCTGTTTCCAGGATTTGTACTATTAACTTCAGGGAAAAGAGCTGTAGAATAAACAAGATGTAATCAAAAATCTGAACCTGTGATCTATTCCTCATAGATAAGTTGTCTCCTTCCTCCGAGCTTTATGTAACTTTCAGAAAGCGCCCTGTAGCTTTTGTTGTGTGTCAGTTTTCATCTTAATTAAAAGTATACTTATCAATGCTGAATGATAACATCATCTTCTTCTGTCTTCTGTCTTCACTTCTAATGATCACTAAAACTTCAGAAAATGATCAAGATTTACAAATAAAGCTATATCCAAATCTTAAGAACAGTTGATTTATTTATGCATAGTTACGTCTAAAGTGTGAAGCACTCTACAAAGACATGTTATTAAAAATAATATTAGTAACCAATATCTTTAAAACAAACTAAAGGTTAAGCCAAACAATTTTAAATGTTTTAAAACTCAAAGTATTATACATATGACACTTAAAAATATTTCAGTGAATTTAATGCATTCTCTGCTTCTTAGGGTCTTGAGATTGATATGAGACAGTCTTTTTTTTGAAGGTATCTTTTAGGAAGACCATGAATGTCACACTCTTGACAATGTTTGCCTGAGTTTTCTCTATACAAACAGGCATGCAAGAATCTGTGTGTTTCTGACCTTGTATCTACTAATCTAGAAGAAGTGATAGAAGCTCCTTTATGTAGGATCTCTGCAGTGAAGAGATAATTTATGTTAACACATATGCTATGGGATTCAATTGCAAACATTTAGTCCCATTCTGTTATTTGAAGTACCCTAAAGCACTTTGTTGGAATTGGCAAATGTGAGACACATTACTAGAAGGTCTGGAGATGCAGCTGAATATTGGATAGAATACTGCATTGTTCCTAAAATGAGTTTTAGGTAGGGGAATCCTATTAATGTGATATGGTTCAGTTCAAGATAAAGATGATGTATCATCTTGTAAAAGGGGAAAGGAAAACAAACAGAAAACAATAGTGATGCCTAATACAATTGCTCACCACTCACTGATCAATACCCAGCTACACCTAAGCAGCGATCTCGCCTTCCCGGTAACTCCCCCTAGTTTATATACTGGGCATGATGTGCTGTTGGATGGAATACCTCTTTGGCAAGTTTGGGTCAGCTGTCCTGTCTCTGCTTCCTCCCAGCTTTCTGTGCCCCTCCTCACTGGCAGAACATGAGACTGAAAAGTCCCTGCTCAGGGTAAGTTCTACTTAGTAACAACTAAAACATAGGTGAGTTATCAGCATTGTCCTCAGACTAAAGGCAAAACATAGCATTTCACCAGCTACTAGGAAGGAGAAAAATAACTTGTAGAGCTGAAACCAGGACAGGAGTTTTTGAATTGCTATTTTGAGGTTAAAGCATTTTTATTGTTTATTTATTATTAGATTATTTGGTATCCTGCAATAATGTTCCTTTAAAATGCTCACAGAATAGTAACACTTCTACCTGGATGCATGTTTTCTATCAAGTCAAACAAAAGTTGTCATTGACAATGTTTTACCAGACATTTGGCTTTGCTTTTGATTTTATTATATTTCTCACAACAGAAAGATTACAGTCTTGTTCCCAGTTATTAAGTGCTCAAACCATTCCATATTTCTGGTCTCTTTTCCACAAATGTGACTATTTAACCACATTACCATTTGCATTTTTCCAGAATTTATTTAAGAGTTTTAAAAATACTGTTTAGTTTTGTGTTTGCATTGCAGGAAGGATGTTACAGAACAGTAGGCTGTAAGATGTCACATTGTCACTGTTCCTCAAATTCTTTAGCCTGTAAGATCCAGGAATCTCCTAGCTGAAATTAGGAAGTCATGAGACTACACATTTCTTGTGTGCTGAAATCATTACTCTCATGTAGCATCCCTACCACATTGGTAGAAAAAAAATAATAACAAGAAAGCAAATGAGAAAGAGAAGGAGAGTGCTGGTTAATTCACTGAAATTGTTGATTGAATAATGAGGTTGATTGCTGATGGAAGGCATGAAAATATCCTCAAGTTCATAGTGCAAATTCTTCTAATGCTGTGTAAGAAAAAAACCCACTAATTGCTAACACATTGCCAGATAAAGAAAAATTAACTGCCTTTTTGAAATAAAAATTATACTTGACATCAAAAATGTATATAGGTACATGCTTTGGGAAAAGATAAAGAAAGTACCTCACCACATCTGACATGCCAGCAGGTAGGTATAGTTTGAAAATGGTAGTAAGGAATAAACCTGCAGAAGGAAAAACAATGGTAAAGCGTAATAACAGAGTTTGCGGGTTTCAATGTCATTCTGGTGTGTGCATGCAGACACAGAATTTTTGATGCTGTGGGACATCATGAACACAACTCATGTCTCTGCTACAAAGGAACCAGGAGATAAAGATGAAATTCTATGAAAAGATGACTGACTCAGTATCAGACAAGGTATGCTGGCAGGTCACCCAGAAAGTACAGTCTGACTCTTAGAATGTAAAGCTGTATATACCTAACATAGATCCATGTGGTTTTAGAGAATAAAAATACCTTATGAAATCCCATTCATTTTGCTGGTGCATTTCCAATGTGTGAAAAGCCTTGGAGAAAGATAGAAACTACCTTGATTGCTTCAACATGTTATCGTCATCACCTGTCACCTTCAAATAATTGGTAACAAAAGTGGAAAGATTTATATGAAATAATGGGAGTGAGAAGGCTTATGCATCCTCTTCAGAAAGGACAATAAGAAATAAATCATGGTCGTTGTTGTCATTACAGTAAATATGTCCATACAGGAAACAAGTGTTTGCAGTAGTGCTTGCATGTATAAAGCGTTATGAGCATGCCTAAATTCATAGACCCGCTTTGGATGAGAGTGGTTTTAGAAATATAATATATACCATTCCAAAATGCTTTCACTGAATTTGCGCTTGGAATTTTGATGGGTGTAGCAATAAAGAAACAGAGACAAACATACTTGACTAGATGTACAAACATTATAACATAAAAAAGGCAACTGTACAAGAAAGAGATCTTTAACCTGACGGTAGCACAAAGTGAAAAACCTTCAGTAAACTCAGTTATGTTCAGTTTTCAAAGTAAGGATCACAGAGGACCTGAGACTAAACTACGTAAAAGAGATTTTCAGCTGCTCATATTCGTCATCTTGTCAGTTCTTCCAGACACCAGAGGAGAAACCATACATGCCTCTCAAGAGCACTGCGATAACTGGAACTTTAAGAGGCAAAATACTGCCAAGAAAAAAAAAATCTAAAAAAAAAAAAGTTTTGAAGTATATTATTTTAGCCAGAAAACCAGAGTTTCTGTAGCAACCCACTAGCATGAGTGTCATGGTTTAACTTTGGTGGGCAGCTAAGCATTGCCCACTAACTATCTCAGCCAAAACCAGTACAACAAATGAGGGTAAAAATAGGTTTGGCAAGTCAATGTCATGTGAATGAGAAAATGCAGACCACACAGCAAAAGACAGTTAAAATACTCAGCATCATTTACAGATTTTGAAACAAGTGGGTTTTTTTGTCTTTTTGGTTTTTGGGGGATTCTTTTTTAGAAAATACAGCTTATAGACTGCTATTCATACACTATAAATACAATCATTACAGAAAGAAATTATTGTGTTTCATCAAATATGGTGCAGTTTGCTGAAATAATTACATCACTGATCCTTTCTGACATTTTTATCCTTAAAGGTCTCCACATGTTTCATCTTGGGTAATTTCATCATCTTCATGTTCTTAGTGTATCCTGAGGAGCAGGATCTGGATCCTAAAAACCTCATTAAGCTAGAACCCTTAACATAATGTTGGAAATTTTACTGTTTCTTCATTTAATATTTATATGCAGAGCACATGCAATGTGCCAGCAGAAATTAGTACAAAACTACAATTGCCATGTTTTGATAAAATATAACGAGAGATTGAAAATGTTGTGATACTCTTTGATCAGGCGATAAAGCAACTTGATAAAAACAATTACACACTTCAAATATTTCAAAGGTTTTGACACAGAATTATATACTACCTTATTTTGAGAAGGCATGCAATGTATATAATTGGTCATGTGTTTTAGTTGGGTAAAACCTGATATATACAAAGGGAGCAAACGGAGTTAAAGAAGGAAGAATTTGTAATAGTTGGGAGCACTAAGAACTCTTCAGGATCTGATATTACTCAATGTTTTCATCAATAATCATGTAGTGTGTATTTAGATGACCATGTAAGACCTTTGCTAGTACATTGTATAGATCAATGGAAGCACTAAACAACGAGGAGAGAGGGTGTTGTTATACAATGTTTCAAATCTCCCGGATACAAGGTCATAATTCATCAACATGCTTTTCAGTGCAGCATTGACTGTGCAATTTTTTCACATGGGAAGTGATGCAGACTTCAGCAGCAGAATAAGAGATTTCTTCCTTGAAAGCAGCAGCTTGAGGAAAACCTTAACTATTACCAGAGAGAACAGAGAAGCTCAGTATACAGTTTTGTGAATGCTGTCACTGACCGCATAAAAAAAATATCAAGAAGAGAACCAGATAACCTTTTTAGACAGCCTTTGTAAGAATTTGAAGAATTCAACATCCTATTTGAGGTCTACACTGCATGGAAGATATGAATTTAACAAAGGGAGTTCAGTGAACTTCAAAAAATTACCTGAACATACTAGAAACACATCCTTGAAATGAGATGCTTATGGAATTCAATCTACTGGTTTATTGAAGAGAAAATTAACTTACTTGATCATGCTTCATAGATACTTAACCATAGAAATTATATTGGGTGTCTTAATCTTGCAGATGAAGGCCTAAGAAGATCCAGCACCTGGAAACTGAAGTTGGACGTTCCAACCTTGAAATAAGATGAGGTAAGATGCATTAGTGAAGCTAATTAACCACTCGAACAACCTACCAGAACAAACCATGGACTTGCTATTGTCTGGAGTCTGTACAAACAGAGTAGATAATTCTCTGGGAAATACAGTTTAATCCAGTTTCTGAGAAAACAAAATCTGCAGCCTGTATAGGCAGAGCACTGGGCCAGATGGTCCCTTTAAAACAAAATTTTGGTCCCTTCTGTTTTCAGTATCCTTGAGCAAGAAAAACTAATCTTTTATTGTCATCTTTTTCAGGGAAGCACTCGGAGTCAGCATTTCCAGGATTACTGCGATGGAGTATACTCCTGTAGGGGTTTACCACAGCTGTTCACTCACTCTCCCCAGGTGTGATGGGGAGGAGAATAGAAAGAAAGCAAAATCCATGGGTTGAGATCAGAATAGCTTAAGATTTTAAATAAAGTAAAATTTAATATTAACAACAATAGCAATAATAATAATAATAATAGGAAAAAGATTGAGAGGACTAAAACCAAAGAAGACAACTGATGCACAATACAGTTGCTCACCACCTGCTAACCAATGCCCAGCCTGTCCCTGAGCAGCGATCAGCCGCTCCCAGCCATCTCTCCCCAGTTTATGTACTGAGCTGTAGCTCAGTTACATGTGATGTGCTGAGGTATAGAATTTACCTTTGGCTAGTTCAGGTCAGCTGTCTTTGCTGTGGTCCCTCATGGTTTCTTGTGCCTATCCTCATTGCCAGAGCATGGGAAACTGAAAAATCCTTGACTTAGTATAAGGACAACTGAGCAACAGCTAATACATCAGTATGTTATCAACATTGTCATACTAAATCCAAACCAGAGCAATGTACCAACTACTAGGAAGAAAATTAACTCTATCACAGCTGAAACCAGGACAGCTCCCTCAGCAGAGCCGTATTTCCAGTCCCATGCATTTTGTAAACAGCGGACAACTAAGTTGTCTGCTTGTTCCCAGAAGTCCATGTTTTGCCTGCAGAACCTACATATTGGAGGTTGGAGGGTGACACAAAAAAGAAAAAAAAAAAAAAAGGAAAAAAAAAGAAAGATTGATAAATCAAGGTCTATTTTGGGAGAAAAAATAACAACTTCTGTTTTTTAAAAAAATAATACTGTTAGATTAGCACATATTCTGTGTAGAATACACCAAGTCTTCACACTGTGGAAGTATAACAAAAACAAGCAGAAACATATTTTGACTGGTTGTATCTATATGTGTTTTAAATTCCACATAATTTTTGTTCATAGTTTATAGTATACTGACAAAGCCACAACAAATTTAGCTAGCAGTTGTAAATCTGAAATATGCAAATACTCCAATATTTTATTGACTAGTCTTAATTATTAATTATTTTAATTGAGATATTTGATTTTCTACTAAATCCTCCATTTAAATTTGGGTTTTTTTCTACTGTTTTATATTGAATTGCCATGAGCTAAAAGGACTCCTGCAGTGCTTCTTCCAGGATTCTGTGTGCTTTCTATTAGACTTCTTCACCAGCACTGGCAGCATGTTAATTAACTCAGCTGTGAATGACCCCCTGCTATTTTACTGGGATTTCTAGTAATAAAATAAAATAAGGACAAAAAAAATAGATAAAACATTGCTTTTGCTGTCAGTAGAGAATGGGAGAGTTCTTCTCCCATTATATTCCTTTCAGTCATAGTCTCTCTGTGGATAATCCCCATATTGTAAATTTATGATGTCAGGAAGTAATATCACTTGTAAGGTGATGATATAAACAGATACCACCCCATATAGATGCAAAACCTCCCGAACATTTGAAAGCAACCCATTTCTCTGTGATTACTTCTTTTTCTGCAATCATCAAGTGAAAATTCCTCTCTGAGGAAGCCTGAAGAACAACAGTTAATGGAAGGGTAGGAGAAATTATGTTGCTACTTACCCTTGGCTTTCAATTATTGCTATATTACTAAACCTTTATTTGCATATGTTGCAATTATGGCCCTAGTACATCACTGTGGGCTACAGAGACACATACAAAAAAACCCAAACAAAACACCCTGGGCAATCAGGCAACCACAAAATAGAAAAGAAAAAAACAAAAAAAATATTTTAGAAAGCATCTGTCCCTCTCTAAAGCACATCATCACGTGTAGTGAATGCTAAACAACATCATCACTCTATATTACATTCCTCAATGCTAGATTTTTCCCAGTATTCTATAGAAAACTTTTCTAGGCTTTTTTTTTAAAGTGATCTTTCATTTCTTATTTTACACTTCTTCTGCACATGTTTAGAAACATGTACCATTTTGTGAGATTCTATGGTATCTTGGAACTCTGAACTGGGAACATTTGGAATTCACTTTTTTTTCGCAGAATGACAAGTTAACATATCTGTGATTCAAAGATACAAGCAGGAGTTTTTTTAGACAACAATTAGTATCACTTTATAAAAACAGAAACCACATTCCTATATTATGTTATTATGAACTGATATTCTTGAAAGGTTTTACAGCCTGCAGGAGAAATTCCAGCACCCCAGAGTGAATAACCACCCTCCCCCTTTGAGTCACTTAGGGTAGAATTTCACCTCTAAATCCAATTCACCTTTCATTTACTCTGCTTTTAAACTGATACAGAAATGTTGTTGGCATTGATGTTAATTCATTCTAAAGGGACATGAAGTTATTTGGGTTTTGTTTGTTTTGTTTTCCACAGTCCTGAGGAGTACAAAAGCAGTTCAACCCTTGCTTTTCCATTCACAAGTCTCTTCAGGAAGCAAAAAACAGCAAAAAAAAAAAAGCTGAATGTGAAAAGTAGCAACTAATTCTCACATTGTTATTCTGAAAACCTGATAATTGCCTCACAGAGCTCAGTTGTCTCACTCTATTTTTCAGTGAAGTCCTGACAGCAGACAGCAGATTTCAGTAAATTTATTGTATTATATTAATTGGGATACTAGGACTAATAAAACTCTTTGTATTTTTACATTGTTTTCAGCAGTAGAAGACAAATAAATTTGACATTAAAGACCAGGCATGTCAGAGACACTGGGCTATCTATTGTAATTTGTTGGGGTCCATTGAACAAGAATAGACTTAAGGAGAATTTGATCCTCCTAAGCCAGTGTAATTCCTTGAATATGATAATGAATGTCAGCATCATATGTAACATTCTATCTTGTAGATAGAATTACAAGTTATCTAACATAAGGAATAGTCTTCTAACCCTAACAATGTGACACAGAGCTTGTGTGCACAGCAATGTGTAAACATTCAAAGATATTTCAATAGGATATATACTTAATTTAATCTTTAAACTATTTAGAAATAAGACATATTTCTTAACTGATCAACCACAGCTTGATTAATCTCAATCAATATGGACATGAATCAATACGTCATGAACTTTTCACATATTTACAGATTTTCATATTAAAAAAACCTACATCAGATAAGATTTGTTCTCAGTGTCTACTCACAGATAGTTTTCAAACTAGTAGCAAATATTTAAGGAATTACAGACTGAAATTAATTTGTCCAGAAATTCTGTATTTTGAGTAATTGGAAAAAGCCTAATTCCTCAAAATCAGATCTTTCTTTTCCTTTTTTTTTTTTTTTTTACCAAAGGTTTTGATTTAGCTAAGATTTTTATTTAGTGCTGACCCACATGTGAAGTAGTTATTTCATTTTCTACCATTTCACTTGCTGTGTCTGTTGCAGCCAGTGTACATTCAGACCACTTCAGCCTTTACAGAACAGGATGGTGGGTTTCTGACCAGTTCATTTGCAAAGTATGTGGAGAGAAAAGGCTCAATCATCATCTGACTGAGACTGAACTTCTTTCTAACAACTAAACTTAAATTGCTTCTCTATACGGCATTTTAAAGGGGACAGGTGAGATACCTGTTTATAACTCCTGAAGGACTCAATCCATTTCAGATAAAAAGTTACTTGTGAGAGACTGTTAGAAGCCATCACTTGAGGCCTTCCATTTGGAGGATTCAGAGGGCAAGTCTGTCTTCCATCACCAGCTCAGATAAATATTATACTATCAATTATTTCCATTTTATTTCTCTTTGACCTGAAATAAGTAATAAAAAATCCAGTATTTCTTTGTTTCACATGAAAAAGGAGAAATAAAAGGACTGGCAATCACACTGGAGAATTGCACTACATGATGGTGATTCTCTTTCAAATCAATATCAGTAGTTGGAAACAAAGTGAATAATGCCATGAGAAAGTCTGCTGGATAGCAAAGAGAAAAGCCAATTGCAAAAGGTTGCAGAACTTTGTGAAAACATTGCGAGAGGTTGTGATTCTTAAGCAATCTATGTTCAATGAAATAAAAAGTATATACATTTAAAATAGTGCATATAGGATAAAGAATATTTTTTTCACATAGTCAGGAAATGTAAAGTCCTACTGTGACAGTCCTGAAATATGTAGCCAGTTCTGGAATCCATTTTGAAAGGTTACTGAAAAATTGAAGAAGGCTCAGTGTAGAACCAAAATACATGAAGGATTATAAAATATGCATTCAATGAAATACTCAGGTAGTTCAGTCTATTATATTATCAAAGAAATGGTTATGAATGTTATGTTCTATGAGTGTCTACACTTGCTAAAAGAGAAAGAAACAGACATTTGCTAATAAAAAGCTCTTAAAAGCAGAACCTAATGGTACATTACAGTCAAAAGGCAAAAAATTGCAGCTAGCTTCAAAGTGAAATAAGATACCTATTTCTTAAAAAAGCTAAGATAATTAGCTACTTAAATAAGAATTGTGGTGATTCTCCATGTTTTTAAATCAGGAAAGGATATTTTTTTGAGATTAGCCATGTGTTCTGAACTTCTGACTTTGAGAAGTCTCATACCGTAGAGTATATTGGAGAACACACTAGCCTCAAAATCTGTCCTTCATTACATTTTCCCAACAGTAAAGATAAAGTCTGTCAATCAGTATGTAGCCATTTAGTTTCCTCATTCTATAAACAATTTCAGTCTTTCATGATCTCCAGACATCATCCAATATCCTGTACATTATCATACTTGATTCCCAGAAATGGTGATCCCTTACACACAAGAACATTATAAGTTTGCTAAAGCCTTATACTCCACCCTGCCTTTCAAGCATTGGACTTATAAGTAAACTATATTGTTATACAATGATTAGACATCTGCATGTATTATGTATTATATAACTAGATAAATGCAGATTATTACAATAATAAAAAAAAAAGCAAAACTGTAAGCAGTATTACTTTCTAGAAGATCTCTGTCTTAACCAGGATAATTCAGCACATAATGTCAGAGATGAATAAAACCTTTGAAGCTCAGGTGATAAAATCCCTCATTTTGCTTACTGGAGACTATTTTGTCTCCAAATATGCTCTTATAAAGGCAAGTTCAGCCTGTTCTTTTAGCATGCACTGGTTCTGCAATATCAAACTTTTATATGTGAGTATTTTCTGTGCACCAGAATAAGTTTTCTTCCTATTTAACACAGGATTTTATAGTCTACGCTCTCTCATTGTACTGGAGGATTTTTTGGGGAACCTCATTCTCATGGTATTGGAGTCTTTCTTTTGGCACTTCAAGTTTCCTAAATACAAGTAATAGAGTGTGATGACAGCTATCTTTAAAGTTACAAGTGAAGAAATTTTTGTGCTTTACTGAAGTATGTAAGCAAACTTTGGAAATAATGAAAAATTTTCAGTTAATGTACTTCAAATAAGATCCATTCATCAAGAAAACACACTCTAATTTACCTGATCGTCTGTGATTTGGTTTCATTTTGGATATATACAAAAAGTCGCAATGGCTTTATACAAATTCATTACCCCATCTCAAAATTTCCTTTATATATATGCAAATGAGAATGAGAAAATCATTAGCTCAAGACAGCTGAAAAAAATCCCACATTTTATATCCTTTTATTTTATTTCTCATATTATTTTCCTTTCTTCATTTCCAATGTATCTCTTTTGCTCTGTTTCAGTACCTTGCATAAAAATATAATAAAAATAATTTTTTGAAAAAAAAAAAAATTCTGGGTGTTTCAATTCCAGAACACCTGTTGTAGGTGTTATTTTTATTACAGCCCTTCCTCCATTTTCTGATTTTCTTCAATTTTTCTTTCCTGAAATGCACACATTCACTCTTACTATCTGGATTCTTTCACCAGTCATCTGTCGATCCACCACCAAACACCTATCTCATTTGTTTTTAAAATTTTACATCCTTTCATATTGCTTTGACTTTTGCAGAAAGCTGCCACTCTTGAGAATACCTTGTAGACTGGTGAAATGTATCAGTGGAAGTTATGTTTCTTATAATATTTCGAGTTTCCCAAAGCAAAAAGTAACTATTTATGACGGTTTCATAGAATGATAGAACCATACAATAGTAGGTGCATAGAATCACACACCTTTAAAGATCATCTATTCTAACCCACACCTTCCCCACCTCCCATGGACAGGGATATTTTTAACTGCAACAGGTTGTTCAAAGTCCTGTCCAACCTCAGCTTGAACACTTCCAATGATGGGACATCCACAACTTCTCTGGGCAACAATCTCATCACCCTCACTGTAAAAAATTTCTTCCTTATATCTAACATAAATCTACTTTCTTGCATCCATTTCTCTTTCCTTGTCCACTGATGCTGTCACTCCAGTGTAGAAAGCCACTAGATTAGTGCAGCACAATTTGCCATTGATGAAGCCATGCTGGATGTCTCTAATGACCTCCCTTTCTACTATACTTTTTGACATGTCTTCCAGGAGTATTTGTTTCAGGTGTGAGGTAGGGCTGGCTGGTCAGCAGTTCCCAAGTTTCTCCTTTATACCTTTTTTAAGAATGCATGCAATATTGTCTTTTCTCCAGTCACTGGGGACTTCACTTGACTGCCATAGCTTTTGAAATATGATGGAAAGTGGCTCAGCAACTACATCAGACAATTCGCTCAGGACCCTGGGATGCATCTCATCTCATCCCATGAATTTATGCATATTTAGGTTTCTCAAGTGGTCTCAAACCTGATTTTCTGTTATAATGGGAGGAACCATTTCTAATGATTGTGTGCATAAGGCCACATTAGGATGGGCATATTAAAAATAGTTTGCTTGCATTATTAACCATCTTACTGGTTTCAGCAGAAAATCATACTGGTAGTTAGGTCAAATACTTTGAATATTTATTTATTTTCACAAGAAAAATATTTTAAGATGATTGCATGAAGAAGAAGCAGCCTTTTCTGATAAATTCAGAAATTTAATAATGATGTTATTTTAGAACTTTAAATATTTAAATACATATGATAAACCTAATACACTTTTCACTTGGGTATATATAACTTTAAACAGAAAAAGCCAAAGGAAACAAAGGAAAAAAGAAGTACCTTGACTATAAATAAGGTCTAAATACTACACCACAAATGCAACTTAAGGCTGGGGAACATGAACAAGTTATCCTAAGTAAAAGCACACATTAACTAATCTGCAATAAATATGAGTGTTTGTGCTCCCAGCTCATGGCAAATACACGATAATTGAATTTAGAGTATTCCTTTTCCATTAGTGGCTATGTTAACTTGAATTACATTATATTCGCTTTGGGCTGAGTTGCATCTATATAATAAGTTACCTCAGATCAGCAAGTGTATGTCAGCTTTGTACTCACTAACAACTGGTTCATATTTAAGGCCCTTAATTGTGTTATTAGCTCTAGCAATTGAACAGATAGATAGATTTTAATTTAAATTGCAGTTGCCATTGAAGACCAGCATCTTCAATATGCTCATGTTTCTAGTACCTATCACTGTGTGGTAATTATGATGCAAAATCAACTTTTAAATAACAACTTTTTTTTAACCTTTCTACTATATACTGATATATGTTTCAAAATTCCATCATGGTAATTTACTAATTATTTTCTGGGTGGTCCTCTACTACATACATTACCTGTTATGCTAATCAGACATCTTTCTTTCTAGTCATTGACAACGTCAAAGCATTCTAGAGAGAAGATGATTAGTGATGGCGTTTCAAGGGGCTTGAAATGTACGGAAGCCTGGTCTCCCATTCAAACACTAAACCTTTGAAATTTTGTTTCATGTCAGAACAGTGCACCTGCTCCTGCTCAGGGGCACAGATTGAATGAAGGATTTACAAACCCCCAGAGAAGTTCATCTACTTTGTCAAGCAATCCTGTTTTTCTGCAGAGTCCAACTTCTAGTTACACAATTCCTATGTTTCATCTCTCTGGTTCACCAGTGAGTAAACTAATTTCCCACCTAATGGAAGGATTTGTGACAGCTCAAATGTGACATAAGGCTAATGAATTGAACTAGACTCATTTCAAAACTCATTCCAACAAGAAAGACTTTGTGGCCTACGAATTGTTTTCACAGCTTCATGTCGTCTTTAAAAGCGTATTTAGTTCAGCTCAGAAAAAGACTTTCCAGTGCCATAACCGTGCCTGAAATGGCACTTTTTTTCACATCCCTCCATTCCCACTCCCACCGATATCTGGACTGCTTTTCACTGGTTTCCTTTCACACTTTGCAAATATTGTCTTCTGCTGTGCTTCAACTGGCAGGAATCCAGCAGCTTTCAGTGTTCACATTTGGAATCCATCCTGAGAAGATGAGGGACTGAAGGCAGTGAAAGGAGAATTGGACTATTTTCTCTACATACCTCTGCAGCTGATCCCACACTTTCAAACTAATTCAGTTACTGATTTCTGAAAGTGTCATCGCTAGTGGTATGACTATGGAGGTGCAAAGACAGACCATGTGAGCATGTTTCACAGTTCCAAATGATGTCATGGGGGAAATGTTTCCATAGAGAAAAATAGCTACTAGGAAGAACTGTATGTTTGCTCTTATCAAGGTGACAGTTACTTTGCTGAGTTTAAGACTGGTGCAATAAAAGCTGGCTGTGAAATCATAACTAAGAAAATTACAGAAAAGTATTAAATATTTCTTGCCAGCTGCTCAAGTCGTATTAGTGTATGCTTCTACTGTAATTGCTTTCTATTGAGAACAGACTAAAATAAGATTGCTGTTCATGATCGAGCTAGAGACATGTCACACTAGGGACAGGATTATGGCAAGGAATCTCAGATTGCAATGGGTTGACCCCAGCCAGCAGCCAGGCACCCACATAGCAGCTTGTTCCCTCTCCTTTCCTGAAGGACAGGGAGAAAATGGAACAAAGGCAAGAAAACACATGGATAGAGATAGTGACAGTTTAAAAGGTGAAACAAAAGATGTGTGCACAATCAAACAAACTAAGAAATTAATTTACTGCTTCCCTTTAGGAGTCAGATGTCCAGCCACTTCCTGACAAGCAGGGCTTTGGTACATGTAACAGCAGTTTGGGAAGGCAAACACTAAAACCACCAATGATGTCACCCATGCCTCTTCCTTTCCTGGAGCTTTTATTTCAGAGCTCAATGTCATATGGTATGGAATATCCCTTTGGCGTTTCAGATCATCTGTAATAGCCATGTCTTCTTGCAAATTTTTTGCTCACCCTCAGCCTACCTGTCATGGGAAGAGGGAGGTGGGGCACAGTGAGAAAAAGTAAAAGCCTTGATGCTTTGTAACAAGCACTATTCAGCAATAGCCAAAACACTAGTGAGTTCTTTACACTGTTTAAGTCATAAATCCAAATCGTGGCACTATTTGGGCTGCTACGCAGCAAGTTAACTTCATCCAGCCTGATCCAGTGCTCAGAGGTATAGATGTTCATTTAGCACTAGGTTAAAAAAAAATGAAAAAAACCACTCTTCTGCTCTTCTTAAATTTCCCTTGTGATAATAGCAAACTAATCCATTTACTACATACAGTTCTGACAGGTGTAACTATATAAAATTCTGTCGCACATTAAAAGCTCAGTTCTATCCTCTTGGCTGCAATCCGAAAAAAGCACATACTTTTCAGAAGATTAGTACATTCTCTCTGAAGTGAAATTCTGGCACAGTTCCCACTCAGTTTAGTATATATGTGTCTGTATTATCTTTGTGTTGGACTTGAGCACTGCTTATTAAACCAATGAGTGTGTCTTGGAGAACTACACTGTTCAAAGCAAAGACTACCTCAAACATCATGTGCATTCACATTGTGTGCACTTTGATAAAAAAGACATCCTGTTTCTCACACTGTGGTTGTGAACACCAAATCCATCTCACACACACCAGAGAGGTGGGATTCAGGCCTAGAATTAGAAATGTAAATTAAAATGTGTTTATGTGCAGAGTTTATATGCCTCTACTTAATTTCCAGTATAGGCATGGAGGTCTAGGGATATATTAATTTGCCTAGTATCATCTGAGATAACTGCATGTATCAGAAATGCCCTAACGGTACTAGCAGATATGACCCAGAACATATGGGACCTGTGTCCTTTATAGTTGGCAGATGGACATCTGCATGAAGCATCCAGAATGTCACTAGATGCCATATTTAAGCATTTGCATCTAGTCCTTACTATCAATTAAAATAAGAGAGCTATTCAGTGATATGAGGAAAGATTAATTTCCTAAATATTCATGATTCAAATGCCATTTTTGGCACTCCAAGGTGTTTGAAATATCTGGAATGGGCTGGAAAATGTGACATAAAGAGTTGACAGATGTGGCAGATAGAATCTGTGGGAAGCGCAAGTCATTCTTCAGTAGCATAGGCCAGGTAGAACACTGAAACAATCTCAGACTATAGCAGACTGATGTGCCTACAGATCACCAACTAAATCTAGACCATGTTGTTTGTTTATTACTTTTAAAATCTTATATGAGAAAAAAACACTGGTGAAGACTTATCCAAGACACTGTC